>LUGF01051424.1:39146-53796 GCA_001625245.1 Calycopis cecrops | reverse complement strand
GATCCTATAAGGGTTCCGTTTTTTCTCTTTGAGAAACGGAACCCTAAAAATCATATCAATCGGAGCAATAGTTTAGCAGCAGGAATTTTTTTAAAGTTTTATCTCACTTCGTACACGCTATACTGTCAGCTGATAGCGAGGATGGGCGGGCCGGGTCATTCTGCTCGTTTGCCCCTTATCCTATAAAAAAAAATCACCCGTACGAGGTTGTCGTTCGCTGTACAAAGAATGATTACATTTTTTCGCTATTTACTTTTTTTGTATTTTCGTATACTTGTCGTAAACTTTTTGTAAATAGTTTCGGATTAACTGTAGGCACTAGGCACTTATAGTATATGTGGTTTAATTTTTTTCCCCTGCGAGAATAAAAAAAAAATGTGGTTTAACTTAATGCCTCTCGCTTTTATCAACCTTGTATACTCCTACAAGTACTTATTTTTTCTCTTTAAGTTCACTGACATTTAGCAAACAAGAAAAAATATATTGGATTATCTGATGTCAAAAGGTGTTACTGCCTTGTTCTGTCTTTTTATCTACATTCAAAATTCTGAAATAAATGATTTTCTTTATTTCGCGGAAGACAAAAAGTAATTAAACATATTTTTTCAATTTTTTTTCTCAAAATCGTTGATTTAAAAGTTCATAATCAATTCAACATACGTTCGCGTATCAAATATGGAGCATTTAACAAGTCCATAAAGTCGGCCATTTTCACTTTCACAGTCACACCACGAAGGATTATAAAAACATGGTGTCTTATAGCCAACCGTCTTCGCACCGCGTACCAAAACAAACGTCGCGTCGTGAGAATTGAGATCCATCGCGGACTTGTAAACTCGAAAGTGACAACTCAGTCTTATTGTGATTCGGACTGCCACCGTCACACTTTTAGTTTAATAGCTTTTTATGTTTTACCCATAAAAAAAATATCAATAAATTAAAAATAAACAGAATAATTGGAAAGTTGGCAAGAGTTGGACGCAAGACAATTTACTTTTTCTTTAATGTAAAGAATATAACGTTGAAATGTGAGTTTTATGATGATTAAACCCATCTTGTATTGAAATGGAAAATCAGTTTTTTACAATCTTTTATTTAACTTGCTTACAAGCATACATGCGTTTGTAAGTAGTTACCTACATAAATAAATAAAATAAATAAATAATATATATTTTATAAGATTTGACATCTTGCAAATTGAATTAGACCTACTTCGTATTATCACATTGCGCTAAATTACTTGCTGGGATGACAATGCAATAGAACGGAACCTTCGAGTAAATATTATGTTGGAGAAGTTAGTTAGCCATGAGAATTCTGGAATTAAATATAGCAACCTTCTCGTGCTTGGGTTTAAATGGTTTATTTTGACAAGGACTTTACTCCTCGATGACAATTTGCGGTCTCTTAACGGAAGGTGGACATGGGAATTCTATTAAAATATCGTATTCCTATCTCTTTGAGAATTAATTTACTAGCCATGACAATGATTCTGCGATTAGATGTTATACTGTTGGAGCTCTGTAAGAAAATATCGCAAACCTCATCGTTATTTGGTCTGCATTTAGCTTGAGACTATGGGGATAGATAATAAATACAACGACTATTACGGACACGCGTTAGTGCAGACAAGCAAACAGCCATCTCAACATTAATTAATGTCATGTCATAATGTCATTCATACAATAGCTGCATTAGTTCATGGTACATTCGGAAACAATAACACGCTTTTGTGCCACACGCCTATCTATAAGGCATTGCCAAGTGGGATGTTCTTACGTGATTGTACGTCATTTTAGTTTACTTTATGACATTATTGAAATAACTTTTGACCAACGTAACATCCTCGCTCTTACACTTCTTCTTTGAGAACGGTTTCCCAACAGTTGTGTCTAAAGTTGTGTCTAAAAAGAATCCAAGAATCTTGTCCAAGACAAGACAAAAGTCATGTCCAATGTTCATGTGACACCTCTATCGTTAGTTGTGATAAATTGTAACGCGATGGCTCTTTCATCTAGGTACTATACAATAAGCGATATATACATGCTTGGATACAGTTAGAGATTATTAATTAATGTAGCTATGATAATTAAGTGCTACCCATACTGAAACCGATTGAGATATATCTGAATTATCTTTAAATATTTTATTTTCTGAGTTATCTGTAAACCTATTAAGATACAACAACAACGTATCTTGCCAGTTCCCTTTCTTTACTAATATCCTTCATAATGTTTTTACTTTTTATCAAATCACAGACGCTCATACACTGGTTTTTCTGCATGCGCTTCATAACCATAAGCTTCTTCTTCTAGAACACTAAAAAGGAAGAAGAAAGAAGCTTTCTAAACGCAATGGGTTGGTATTCTATTAAACAAAAATCCAGCTGCTTATCTAATCAATTTCCGTAAATTAGCATCGAAATGAAAAAGTTGGACCAGCAATCATAGTCGTTGCGTTGGTCGAATGTCGATCTTATTTTATTAAATATGAACATCTGACCTTTACTGTTTTTATTTCTAAATTAGGTCGACCATCGAGATCGCGTGCTAAAAAGGTTAGTTAAGTAGGTTGGTACAGGGAGTGTCCTTATAGTAACAACACAAACAATGTTCTAGCTATTAACAATCATGGGAATAACATGCGGACACGGTATAATTGGCATAAAGCATAATATGATTATATGAGTTGGTAAGCTAATATGTTTTGTAAATGTCTGTGACCCTGGTACATTGAATTAGCATATAAAAGAGGACTATTGTGTAGGTCCATATCAAGCGAACAGGGTTTATCTATTTCGTTCTCATCATCATTTACTCGTCGACTGCCTAGCCCTAGACCATACATAAAGATCTGAGTCCGACAACTTAGATGTATAAAGACTTTGAACTACCAAAACACAATAACATATTCGTATAGCGAAAGAGCCTGTGACTTCTAAACTTGCTGGTCTATAAAGTGCTGGTCACTCCAAGCAACATCTAATAATAAATTATCAATAATGCCCGCACCTATATGTCTTACGATAAGTACAGCTAATAAAGCAAGCTTCTATATCGTTTCTACTGAAACTAACCAGCAGTTTATCATATTCCAATGGTTTTCCCGAGATGGTTTATTGCCTTACATAATAAACAAGATTTGTGTATGCTCTCACTCCAATAAATTGTAATCTTTAAGTTTCTAGCCGTATTTGTAACAACGGTACGGTAGGCTAAAATTAAATGTTTTTTGACAAAGCAGCAATATGTTACGATATAAACGACAGGAAATCCGGTTTTGTACAATCACACTCGCACGCCAGTATTTAAATTTTCACAAGCATAACAAAATACATTTTACATTGGCGTAGAAAGAGAAAGGAAGTGTTAAAGGCCAATCGCATATATATTATGTTTTACTTACATATTTATGACGCCATAGATAAAAAAATAATTGTATACGACCTTAATGATTTCTAATGTTTAAACCTGTCCCGACTACAACACATTTGAGAAAATCAATATCACATTTACTCTATATCATATTTCGTATATAATAATGATTGAGAAAGCTTCCATACCTTAGGGCTTTATATACTTAGACAAACAAAGGTGTAATATTATACTAAGAATTCTCAGAATTGTTGAATTTATAGGTATCATTTGGTGTGTGTTTTGACTAATGTTTTGACTAATCACCAAAATATGTCCTAACGAGAGAGCAGTGAAAATAATAAACAAATAACAAAACAACATTTTATATATTCCTTTTCGAATAAGAAACGCAAAGAAATCGCCAAGTCGTTTATTCAACACAAGTAACAACTTTCAATAATGCGGTAAATCGACCAGTTAGCCTATAAATACACAAACTGAAAACTACTTGGATATAAAAAGAACCAGTTCGAGAGTACACCTAACGTCGTGTAACGTAAACCGGCGACCGGACAAGTCGATATCACATTAGAAACCGCTACGGGACCACACCTCGATGGATATTGGTTACACCACTCAAGTTCAAGTAACAGACTCCTTACCTGTACGACGGTTATAAAAATGGAACGGAGACATCTAGACGTTTCAGAGCGTAATACGAAGGAATTACTTGGATTATTGATACAGAATATCAAACAACGTTGCCATCATCAATGGCTGACTGACTGATAGACAATGCCCAGCCGAAAGTACTAAGAATTTGAAGTTTTACATGATCTTTGAATTTACGGCAGCACTTAAAAACGAATTTGAAAATTTCATCCCTCATAATAGGAACGAAATATTAGTGTTATTTATTATGTCATAATTCTGTTCATCATCATTATCAGCCGGAGCACGTCCACTGCACAAGGCCTCCCCCATTGAGCGCCAAAGGTTCAGTTAGTTTCAAATATAAGTGTAACACTAATCCAATCTGTAACCGGATCCAGTGGATTGGATTGAAAAAAATTTTACTCACACAATACTGCTATGCTGTAGAATTTTTTCGAGAGTCCAGGTAACTTGGTAAGGATACAAATCTGCTTGTATTTGGGTATTTCAAAAAGATTTTTTATAATTGAAGAGATAATCTTATCACCTGATATTTAATATCGCAAGATCTACAGACCAAAGGTATACCTCATTCGAGAACTTCGACTACCTACATCAGATGGTGAAATACAAATGCACTACAATAAATGCAAACTGCAATAATTCGAGCGCTCATTTGAAAAATAAACGCCAATAAAATACACAACGAACAATTATTATAATAAATGAAAACTTTCACCGCGAACGGGTGTATTATATGCAATTGATTGCGAGAACAGGACGTTATCTACAATCTCATTAATAAAATATCAAGTCGACGATTAAACCATCTCACGACTTGAGCCGTACCCCGCAGCTCCGTGTGATCGGTAGCCCATCGCCTGATAGTATCGGCTTGTTGCCGCGTCCGTTTTGCTCGATTTTATTGGAGTTCAATTTTGTTCAATTTGCAACTAAGGATCACCTTCACAAGTGACAAATTGTGTTTGTAGTAGCTGTTCGTTAACCTAACTACTACATAATATATGATTTTTATTAATTGATTCTAATGGCCCATGTGAAGCTTATTAGTTTGGGCTGGGACTTTAATAGGAAACCGTGAAACCTGGCCTAAGGAATATAATCCTTAGGCCTGGTTTCACGGTTCAAACGATATAGCAAATGCCCGTCGTTCGAAAAGATGGATTATGGAGAGTGAAAGTTTTTCTACTTTCTAGTAGGGGGTGGAGTAGGCATATACAGTATACTTAGTACAGTTATACAAATGTAGAGTATAATGACAATTATTATTTAAATTAATTGTAATCGTTCTTAAAGATTCCAGTCAGGTAACGGGGACATCTGCGGGTGTCGACAGTTGATAACTGATTAGATTGATGCGTCTCTAATGCAATAAAACAATTCTCAATTAAATGTTTATAAGCATATCATCCATTTAAACCCTCTAAGTAGGTATGTAGTCTAAAGTAGTCAGTCCGATAGGATTGGGACTTAATGGGTCATAACAAGGATCGCAATAATATTAGTCTTGGATTAAATATTGGAAGA
This sequence comes from Calycopis cecrops, assembly GCA_001625245.1. NCBI lineage: Eukaryota > Metazoa > Arthropoda > Insecta > Lepidoptera > Lycaenidae > Calycopis > Calycopis cecrops. The sequence goes on along the minus strand of LUGF01051424.1, from coordinate 48,238 downwards.
TGGAACTGCTAGTGCTTGAGTTGTTTACGTCTAGTATCATCATAATATGCATTATTCAAAAACTTTTTGACATCGTCTTCGATATGAAGAGACAATTAGATACGTAATACCTTAATATCACCAGCAAAACGTACTAAATTACCTAACAATCAAGTTCTTGTTTTGTTTAAAGAAAGTAGGTACATAAGAAATTTAAATACCTAATTGTGTCGCTGTCACTCGCGACTCGCGACTCGCGGACATTTAATTACTTTTCGCATGCAATGCATTCGTACGTATATCCGCGCCTGAAGCCATAATCTGCGCCTGCTCGTTTTGCCGATTCATAATTGCGGTATATAATAATCGGCGGTTATTACAAATGCCTATCATTAGCCACTTTCACTGGCAACTGAACTAATGCAGTTATATCACTTGTAAACCGTTGCGTTAAACAACTAAGTACTAGATAACGGTATCTAATGCGTATCGAATTAAAGAAGTCGATTTACAAAAATACTAAACCTAGATCATAAAAATTTACGGCCGTTATTGTTGAACAGTCGTTAATATTTTACGAACCGCATTTATATTATTAGGTACAGTGGTAGTCCAGTTTGCTTTTATTGCGGGTAGATAACGGAAATACATATAAAATAAACGTATAGCGTTTTGACCCACTCGTCCTCTATTTATCTGCAATATGAGAATAAGGTTAAATAATCTGAAGCTCTAGTTCTAGTTTTCTTAATAAATAATAATTAATAGGTGTTCAAGCCAGATATGCAATTCAATTCACGCTACAACGCTTTAAAGTAAATTAAAAATTGACATGGATCTTACCCTCGGGGCTCGAGACAAAGTACAAACATAATCCCCCTTATTATTAAACATAGAATAACTTCATCCAAGTAATAACCTAGTAATAAACTGACATCTGTCAAATTCCATACTTTTTGTGTTTTTTTACTATGGAATTTGACAGATGTCAGGTTATTACTTGGCTAAAGTTATGTGTACCATTTATCCCATAACCTTTCATGCGCATGTTCACAGCTATAAAATTATAAAGTCTATAAACTAACTAAAGATTTACAAAAAAATAGTTCAAGTTACATTATAAAGATACATTTCAAAAACAAATTTAGGTATCTCGAATCTTTGTTGAAAGCAAAACTTTTTCTTCCAAGAACGATATAGATTTCAAGAAGACAAATTTCATTTATGAGCATCTCGGCTTTCCTATTAACGTCGGTTATTTTAGCTTTATGGATAACTTTGTTAGGGAACATCTTAACTAATTTATCTCCTTTCTTATGTCCTTTTATACACTACTACCTGTGTCCCGCGGTGTTACCATACATAACTAATAAACTCCTCACTTATTACACACTAGCTTCCGCCCGCGGCTTCGCCCGCGTGAATTTCGGACTTCAAAAATCCCAATAAATTTTAACTTAATATGTTATTCTGATATGAAAGCAATATTATTGTAAAGTTTCATAAAAATCCGTTCGTTCCGTCCGTCCGTTTTTCGCATTTAAAATATTAGTAGGATTTTCTGTGATAAAATGTACCCTAATCAGGGATAATGTTGGCTTCTAATGGTAAAATAATTTTTCAGATCAGTTTCTTAGTTTCGGAGCATATTTCATACAAACAAACAAACAAATATTTTCTCTTAATACTATTATTATATGTATACTCTGATCTTATATGCATTATTTGCAAGTTCATTCATTCTTATAAAAAAATTAACATTCTAGATCAAAAGCTGTGTAATGCTCAGTCATTAATTATAAAGTTCAACCTTTACAATAAAGTTAATTTCTAAAAACATTAATTTATTGCACGAGTTTCTTATTTAGTATTTACTATTACGTCATTCTAGATAACTATGGCTGGGCGTCAGGATATCATGTATCACATTGACCTCACGAGTTTAATGTCGTTTGGACTTATAAGCTCTTTTAATTTATTCAGCAATAGCCAATTTTGGAAGCTGGCCCTCGAGCGGATTTACATTGACTAAACTTTAATTTCCAACCAACGCTTCTTATTTCCAAATGTTAACAATATATTTTTTAAGTAGGCTTGCTCTTATTAACAATAAAAAGACATTTTATATTACTTACTATTTACATTTTGTAAATAAGTTTGTAGTGTAGTTTGTAATGTTTAAAACATGATATACCGAACTGTTTAAACAACTTTTTAAATAAATTTATTTTTTATATATATAATTCTTATTAAATTAAATAGAATTGAACCCGCAGCAAAAGTACCTACTTACTACACATAGACTATCATACTGTAACTTAAAATTAGGAATTATTTGTAAACTTTGCACGATTAAGATTATTTGGTAAACAAACTTCATGAACAGCATTAAGTCCAATTTATAATTACGAATGATTGATTAACCGAAATTAGTGATCCATGTGATAATTTGAAATGATGTAACCTGTACGGAATTAATCCATATAACCCTATACTTTTTATGACAATAATAACGACATAGCGCTAAGAGATTAATATTTTAATAACACAATACAATAGATGAGAGAGGTCACGCTATTGTCTTATTAATGTTATACGGAGATCTATAATCAAAACAATTGCAAACAATAATTCATAGCTGTAGTGTAAGTGATTATTTTTAACATTTAATCACTGTGGATAGTTTATGATTGCATTATCATTGAGTGATTGAGAAATGTGGAATGTATTAAAAGACAACTTCACTAGCCCAAGAATGCAACTCATTAAAGTTTAAAGTATAACAATACTTATATTATTTATCTATACTAATATTATAAAGAGGAAAGGTTTGTTTGTGTGTGTGTGTGTTTGTATGTAACGAATAGGCTCCGAAAATACTAGACCGATTTCAAAAATTCTTTTACCATTTGAAGGTTACATTATCACAGATTAACATAGGATATTTTTTACCATGGGAAAATGCTTCATTCCTATGGGAAAACTTCTAAACGGCTGAACATAATTGGATCAGGTAGGTAGCGCTCCCCCTCGACGGATCTCCACCTTGTCGTGGTGAGGGGGCTTAGTAGCCGTGGCTTGGACAACCACGGTGAACCAAGAGGGATCCCGGGTGAGGACGCGTCGGGTGGGCTTCGCTAGGGCCCGCTCTGGATGCGTCCATGGAGGAGGGGTCGCGGGAGGAGAGGTGTCTCGGTGTGTCGTAGCCGTGCACCCTATCTCCCGCGACCGAACGGGGGCGCACCGTCTGTTGCGTTGGCGGTGGGGCCGCAGAGGAAGAGGAGATGCGGTGTGTCGTTGCCGTCCTCCCTGTCCTCTGCGGCCGTTTGATGGTTGGTCCGCCGCCCCGCGGATGGGACCGGCCAGTGCCGGAAGTCCTCCACCCGTCCCTCTGAATCAGCAGATGGCGGCGTGGATTCGGACGACCGGCGAGGTGTGCTCCGTTGGAGCATTGGGACCAGGGGTTAGGATGGGAACCTGACCCCATTGCACGGTTCCATCGTGGAGTAAGGGACTGTTCAAAGACAGCCGGACAGTCCCTGGGGAGGAAGAGTCTGGCCTTCTCACCGAGGCCAGCCTGTCGCTGGAGGCGCCCTGTTGCTTATAGATCCGGGGCCCTCCAATCAATGCGGCTGAAGGCACCCGCAGGGGTTTAGTCGGTAGGGGCGTACCAAACGCCGAGCCCGATACAGCCCGGTTTCAGAGCCACCCAGGCTACCGGGTATCGTGCGTAAATGCATTCCCCTGCGAAAACAAAAAACAAAAAAAAAAGAGGTAGGTAGCGCTGGTGTTGGTATGTCAACTACTAAACGTCTTGACCGATTGGGTTGAATTTTTTTATGTGTATTTCCATTATTTCATGTGGTGATCTTTAGTAAGGTTGTTTTGAATGCGCCCACGAAGGTTTCTAAGTAGATAGGTACGACCAACTTTCGACAGATGGATTGTCATTCCAATGAATTTTAGTGTTCATAGTCCATACTGACGTATCTGTTGCTAGCGTAGCAACGCGCGCACGGTACAGCTAGTATTATATAATATTATATTTATCACAGGGCTAGGCTAACGTAGCCCCTCACTAAGTACCGTAAGGGCTTGTGTTACGGGTACTAGATAACGAAAATATATTTAATACGTTTTATTTTGAAGTTCGAAATTCACGCAGACGAAGCTGCGGGCGGAAGCTAGTACCAAATAAAAAACATTTTGTTTCTTCAGACTAGAACACACGTATAAATACAGGGTTAGTTTTTGGTCACCGGCCATTTTTAAAAATAAGGAAATAAACATCATTTCAATGGTGTGTTTTAATTTTATCGTCTTATTTGTAATATTTTGTTAAATAAACATTGATTTTAAACGGTCCGTAAGTATACCTACGCGCATTAGCACCCGAAGAGTGTTGACCTCAACAGCTGATTGTGTTTCGCATACACTGCGTGCATCCGCCGCTGCGCGCGGCGGCAATGATCAATTATGTTACCCACACGGTATTTATTTTCGTACGGGACAAAAAATATTTTTTATATTATTTTATAATTTGTTTTATTTCATAAATCGAATGTATTATCGATTCTGAACCAAATCTGAAAATTTGGCCGGTGACCAAAAACTAACCCTGTATAACAACATTGTGTTCTTACTACTTTGCCCTTTAGGTTTAAACTGCTAACATACTAGCATAGACAAATAGTAAGAGGTAGCGCTATTGTTGCATTGCACCACAAACAGGCCGGCGCGACTGAAACAGATTGTATTTATCTATTTGTGTTAATGACTACTCTATTGGCTTGCAGTAAGTACTCCGACAGTCAGTTTCATCATCATCATTATCGTCAGTCTTGATCATGCCACTGCTTTTTTTTTATGATATAGGAGGGCAAACAAGCAACCGGAGCCATTTTCATGACTAACCACGCCCACAAACATCCGCCTAGGGGCTATACAGATGCGCTGCCGTCCTTTTTCCTCCCACCTCCAAGGGCCACCGGCTACTTACACACCGCACGAAACGCTACAACACAGCTGTCACTTTACACCAGTCTCGTGTAAGCGAGAGGTACCTCCCCGGTCGTGCCGGCCCAATTCGACTGCGTGCAAGCATGCAGTGTGGCACTACCTCTTACCAGACCAGCTAAACAAGTCTCCTTCAATGAACGCCAATACGACCGATCTTGTGCTACCCGCATCTTTCCTGAACCGGCTATTGCAGAGACTGTCTTCAAGACAATCAGTTTGCCTCCAGTTAAACAACTAATTTATATGGGTTGTACATCACAATGTTAAGTAATTTATAGTACGTAATCAATTCACCTTGTTAAGCGTTGTATGTGCGAAGCAGAACGATCATGGATCACACGCGTCTTAAATATTAATGCCCTTATTGAAGTCGATAAACTCTTGGAAAAGGTCAGTTACGAGCATCTACGTAAGTTTCAACCTACAGATGCGTTCCTTCCTCCATCCGCCTCGATGGGCCACCGGCTTATTAGTAGTTAGCCGGTATAATTAGTAATTACACACCGCACGAAACGCGACAGCACAGCTGTTATTTTACGCCGGTATCGTGTAGGCGAGAAGTGTCTCCCCGTTTAGTACAGTCAATCTGTAATTAATTATTAAATCAGGAACAAATTACACGAGCAAATTTGACTTGATATATCGTTAGAGGGGCATGTAAGTAGCAGAATGGTAGATTGGCGAAGTCTCATCTGTTGCTGATTTTGAGAAAATCATTAAAAAAATTGAATTGCGTTTTTCTTCGAATCTATGGGTTTTAGGGAAAACTTTATTTCAAAAAAAATGTAGAGGACATTGTGAACTACTTTTTATGTCATTGAAGTGAGACTTCGTAAGACTCGAAATACAAAAAGTAGGTGGCGCTGATGCGTCTAAAAATTGGTTTTTCATCATTTTCGCTAAGAAAATGGTTTTTTATTTAAAAATTGTAAATGAGAAAGTTGTTCCTCTTCAAATTTGCAATAACATTTGTTTAAAAAAAAATTCTACAACTTACCGTTTTAAGCTATAGCTTGCCGACATAGAAATGACAGCGTTGGATCAATACTCTGAATAAACTGTTTTGATATTGATGTTACGTTGAATAATTTAATAAACAAATGAATAAATTTTTACATTTTGCAAAGTAATAAGGATGTGAAATGTTCGTAAATAAATGACCCCGCACGTTCTTTAGGAAAAATGTAACTGTAATGCGGTGCCCTTCGTAGGCTACGGGCGGAAACCGTAAGTTATACAAAAAAAAATGTTCAAATAAAAGTTGTTGCAAATTTGTTTTGTTGTTGCAAAAAATTGCAAAAAAATGCAGTGTGGGCACTACCTCTTGATATGGTTTGAGCATCTCGGACTGCATCGTATCTAAGTATACGTTACGTACGTATTGCCGTTGAATGGATTTAAGCCGTATAAAGACCCGTTCATAAATAAAACTGTAACAAAACTAATATAAAAAATGCAATATTATATGTGCAATTTTACACGGCCATAAACAGAATGCAAATGTAAAATGTTTTTAAATATTTATTTCGCTAACTTTTTGTTTTTATAAACAATTACAACTATAAAACAGTTTTATATTTGACACGTAATGTGATGTGTAATAAAATATAGTTTTGAAGTCTTTACGATACGATATAGAGATTACAGACAGTGGTAGTAAAAAGACATTCCTTTCCAGAACATTAATACTTATTAGATAGTTTATGCTTTCCCAGTCGCCAGTACATTACCGTCCCAAAATTGGAAGATTAAATCTATGGTCTAGTATTAGTATTTTAAAGAGAAAATATTTGTATTTTTGTATGTTTGTAGCGAATAAACTTAAAACTGTTAGAATGGTATGTTATGCCTGAGTAACATAGACATATATTTTATTACTAGTAAAAAAAATAGGGACAGTGCGAAACTGGGACAGTTTGCTTGTATCTCATAAACATACATTAGCCAAGAGGGTTAGAATGAAAAAGAGCGACATGATTTACGAATTAGGTATAAAAACGTCTTACAAATGGTGAACGATTCTAAAACACGCGCTACCTAAATCTTTGGCCTGACTTTGCATGTAACCTTATAAGCTTGTTTATCAAAACTGTGACTGTGCCCTTAGACATTTCCTTAGAGTGGCATGACATATGTCTAAATATGTCATATATTATGTTCTTTTAAAAATAATGTTGATCTTTAAATTACTGTCTTTGGCAGTTTGCTTAAAAGAGTTGTACATAATTAATTGTAGGTATGATTCGTATATAGCTAAGGTAAAAAAATATAATTACTGTTAAAATAACAGGCCAGGGGCATGCCAGTACTAGAAGAACAAGACGTATAAGGAATAATTGATTCACTTCCATTGCAATCGGACGATCAAGTGATTCAGGATTAATACATTATCAGAACGACATGGGAAACTTAACTTCCGTAGAGGCATTCTGGTCAGGTAGCGCATGCGTTTATCAGAAATGAGCGAAACCAGATTTCTCGTCGCTACGCAATATTTCCTCGATGTCAAGATAATTCCTCTCTCCTTGCACTTGTACAATAAGTATACGGTTATATTACACGCTTTCATTTAATTTTTATTAAATGAAAGCGTGTAATAGGATAGGTGCCTACTTAAATTGGTACCTTCTGCGGCACGACGGTTTCATTAAAACAATAGCGAAAGGACAAATACAAGCAAGAGGATGAGGAAGGCCAAGAAGCCCTTCTTGGCCAACTGAAGGAGAAGATGAACGTCGTAACGTACGAGGAGCTAAAGAGATTAGCAGAGGACATGGCCAATTGGAAGAAAGTCCACAGACAAGAGCTCTGCTCTTAAATTAAAGAAGAAACATTAAATAGGTACAGGTACTTATACAGGGTTATTTTTTGGTCAACGGCCAACTTTTCAGGTTCAGTTCAGAATCAATAATACATTAGATTTATGAAATAAAAAAAAAATAAATAATTAGATGCTTTGTCACCACGTGCATCACACTCGCGACTCACGGTAGGCCTACGTCACTGATCTTGAAGTCGATACTTATCGTGTAAGAACAACAATTCTATCTATTTTTAAGGACCATTTCAGATTTTTATTTATTAAAATATTACAATTAGACGATAAAATTTAAAACACACTCTCCGAATGATGTCTACTTCCTTATTTTAAACTTTGGCCGGTGACCAAAACATAAACCTGTATAGACATTTATCTTTATTTCATATTGCACTCAGAGCAAATTTTCACGGAATGAAAAAAAAATAAGAATCAAATAACATTATTTTAGGAATATAGAAACATATCTATGATTTAAATTACAAACAACTGTTTGAAGTAAAATTAGAAAGCCGAAATTCTCAAGGTAGGTAATTATATAATGACAAAACAGTAATCCGATGAACCATGAAGCTGAGGTGACCCATGGAGGCGAAGCATGATGTTTGTGCTTTCGTGTTGTACTTTCAACCAACCATACAACTTGCTTGCTTGGTGTTACCTACTACAAAATATAATATACTGAATATATTATGTGGTATTTCTGTATACTACGGGTATTGAAAAATGATAATATATTATATTTCATAGAAATGAAAGCCATTTAAATATCTGTCACAAATACAACAGAATTAGAAATATGATTATCATACTGATTATTAAGCAGATAATCAAAAGCAATTCCCCCAATGCCTTGGAATCTTCTAATTAGGGCAAAAGTCGATCCCAATCACTAGTAGGCTATCCTATATCCAGTATCATAATCATATTTTATTAATTCCGTTGTACTGTGTGAGGTAAGTGAATGAGTATCTATATACTGGCTGCAATATGTACCTTTACCTATAGATATCTTTTTTTTAGTCTGATGAAAGTACGTACTAGGTATTAGATATATCAAAACATAACAGCGGATTGTAACAATGCTGGTATACCTGTTCTAGTAGTATAAGGACGAGCCAGACAGAGGTGTGCCGGCTATTCGTAAAGAAAATGGAATCACGCAACGTGCAGTGCTGAGCGGTTTCATACTACACGGTACACATTTAAGGATGCCACGGGATTCTTTTTATTTCAAAGGTTTTAATAATTTTATTGAAGAGGAATAATAGGTTAC
>LUGF01051417.1:64720-78271 GCA_001625245.1 Calycopis cecrops | reverse complement strand
TGTTAACATACGCAAAATAAATGTCTACGACCACATTCGCCTGTTTTTCTTCAAGAACCTAAAGCTACTGTACACCTACCTAGTAACATTAAATTTTTTATGATAAAAATCTCAATTTTATATAAATTTTTTCTAATACCTACGATGTAAATGTATGATTTAATTATTCATCGAAACGATTAAGGGGCCATTAATATCTTTCCGGATATTTTTTTTTTATAATTTTGCCTACAAACTGTGCAAAATTTCTACCGTTTAGTAGTTTCTGCGTGTAAGAAGAACAAACATACCTACATATAAACGTTTGCGTAAATAATATTAGTCGGATATCTCTTGTCACGTCGTTTGTCCGCCTAAGCTTTAACTACCGACATAAATTTATGTAATTTATGATATTATGCAACTTTATCAACCTTACAATATAGGCGGGTAGGTATTTAATCCGATAAATAATTTAAATACCAGAGCAACGCGTGTCCCGGTCAATCAGTTAATTAAACTCCTTCAAAGTACTTTGGTACCGATAGTAATAGGCTCGGGTTCACGTCACACCTACACAATTTATTGAAAAAATTAATTTTAATTTACTATATTAAACGCCCGCAACTTCGTTAACGTGAATCCGTTTTTCCCCGCAGTCGGTTAAAATTAACTTTATAGCCTTCCTCGCTAAATGGACTAACTAATACTAACAGAATTTTTCAAATCGGACCAGTAGTTCCAGAGATTAACGCGTTCATACAAACAAACAAAAATGCAAACTTCATCTTTATATTATTGGTATAGATAAAGCAGATGTGAAATGTGAGTGACGGTAAACCTTTTTATAGCAAAGGGGGTTAGACGAGCAGTCGTCGCATTGTGGTAACTACCGACACACACACACAATCCTAGAAAGAAAAAAATGTGGAAATTGTATAAAAAGTATATTACTTAATAAAATTAGAATATTAATTTCCATCAAGAAGTGACAATACATTCCATCAACTATACACATCCTAGAGGCTATAAAGACGATGCTTCCATCACTCTGCTTTACAATCCACACGAAACGCGTCAGTCTAGCTGTCAGTCATCACTTCACTCCTGTTAAGTGAAGGCTGCCTCCGTACCGGCCCTATTCGGCTGCTATGCAGCAATGACATGCTACGAAAGAGGTTGATGACAAACGCAGATGACCAGGCAATAAATAAAATTGATGTGGTCCCTCGCCTCATCCACATATCACACATTCCTGCGCTGCTGCTGACAGATCCGGGGCACCTCAGTATAGGCGGCCGATGGCACCGGCGGGGTTTTAGTGGGTATTCGGTCTATCCGGGAGTCCCACACACATCCACTGGACCTCGCCCTCGGTCCGGAGGCCGTGCATAAATGCATTTCCCCGCGAGAAAAAAAAAATCACACATTCCGTGTACACATTACATACCGTTAGGCTCGAATGAGATTGTATGATAAGCACGATTTATGTATTATATGTTGCAACTGTTGTAACGATATTTGTATGTTTTTGTATTGATTAAAATGCAGGTATTATTTATTAACATAATCAGACACCATAAGGTCAGACAAAGCGAAGTACTTAAATGTTACGCAGTGTATTTTCGTAGGGAAAATTCCAACAGGCCCTGGGTAAGCCGGGAGGGTCGGACTCGGCTAAAAGCCACTGCGAGTTCCTTGGGCCGCCGCGCCGTGGTGGAGTGTCCCGGATCTGTGCGCGATAGGACACTCCGGAATGGTATGCAGTTGCGTTGCTCTCCTTTTTAATCTGTTACATCATTGGGCCGCCCGCTACTGACCTACCGCACAGCTTAGCTGTCAGTTTGGGGCGGTGTCATGTGAGTGTGAGATTTAATAACTTTTTTCTTCCTTTTTAACCTTAAGGGACTTGTAAATTGTAACGAACTTTTTGAATTACTTTTTATTCAACTTCCAGATACCTTCCAATCTGACTGAAATGCTGGCGGAAGAAAAGATTTTACGTAGGCGAAAGCCTACGTAAAATCTATTCCATGAGAGCTTTACCCATTTGTCGGGCTAATTACATTTTTGTTTTTCCAGACTACCTATAATCTATACCTGTGCTAAATCCTATTCAGACCCGTTCGTTAGTTTTGGGTGCAACAATAACAAATATAACAAACTATTGCAACATACTTAATTACTTAGTGGTAAGCTTTCTACGTAAGCGTGTTTAAAAGCGTGTTTTATGTGTTCTTAAACTTTAGATATTTATTTAGATTTAATATTCTAAATGACAGTTTCACCAGAACCAACTAAAGACTCAATTACAACTATAGGCAATACAGGCAATTTGCTTATTTATTTATTCATCTACCAACTGCAACTTGAAGGATGTTATGTTTAGGTTTTTTCGGATCGGAACTTGTGGCGGGAAGCGAAGAGAAGCGCAATACAGCCCATTGGATCGTCGGAAGACAAGACTGAGGGCGACATTACACGTGCTACTTTCGGTGATTTTGCGTCTGCATAAGTGACGCCATTTTGCGACTGATCCGATGCTCGTAACATTCGCAGTCGCTTTGCGATAAATCGCCACGTTCGTTTTTAAGTGTGCGCTGGGGAGCGCCCGGTCGCTGCATTCAGCTTCTAAAGGCGACTAGGTCGCCGAACGCCGATGCTAAGTAGTAAGTGTGTGGTGACCCTAAGTTAAGAAGTCCCGTCCTCTCCCTCACTCCGAGGGGAGAGTAGCACGGGCGGAACATGGTCATGACAGGAGCTGCTCGCGCGCGAGAGCTCAAGTTGCCTCGACGATATCGTGAATAACTCAATAAGGGGATCAACGAAATAAGATATCATAATGTTAAAACTATTTAGTGTCCGTTGCCTGCTTCTGACTCTTAAATTTTTTTGAGTGAGAAATAAATTTATGGTATCGAAGGAATTGGATCACAAGCGAAAAGCACGCACGTTCAACAGCGTAATGTTTATATAATAAACTCTTGTTGCTTCACGGTGCATGCATGCAAGGCATGCTGCGCCAGTCGTCTAAGTAACATTATGATTTTTTAACATTTCTTAGTGTCTTAAAAGGACACTCTAGGTACGTCTGAACAAATCTGAAGGGTTACTTACTTATGACACAGAATAATAAAATTTGGCATGGTAATTTGACACCCGTAAATAAAAGAAAACGGAATCTGTCATTTTTTATAAGCAGATTAAGTATAATTGCATATATCACAGAAAAAATAAACGCCTTAACTTTTATATTCTACCAGGAACAACTGACAACAGGAAAGACGGTCGCAGTAATACTATAAGTTTAGCCTTTTTCTACTGAAGTACTGTACCCAAAAATATGCAAGAACTCACTAGAGCAGATACTTTTATTTTTATATCATGTAAGTAAGTCAAATAACATTTAAATGACAGTTCCCGAGATGGACGTGAACAACACGCGTCGTCCGCTGATGCGGAGAGACACGCCGCGCGCTGTCACCAGTGTAACTGCCGCGGCCAGATAACTCCACTAATTATAGAGCGGCCTTCGCCTTATCAGCACTGTAGGTATGGCACTGATAGTAGGTACCAGTTACTACGCGTAGGTATAGTCAAGAGTTTAAAATTAAAGTAACTTTAACGATGGAATTAGGAGAATGTATTTAGATAATGGCTGGAACATGGAATGGCAATTCAACTGAATATTCCTGCTTGGAGGGTGAAATAAAATATCAAATGAAAAACGCAAAACCTGACTACATAAAATATATTTAATTGTACCTAGTGGCATTTGATTTAACAAGCGGTTATGAAGAGTCCACCGATAGTGAAATTAATTTAGGCTGTACCAGGGAATTTACAAATGCTACGTAAGGTGGGTGGACCATGAAAGGCCATGCTCCTTTGAAGGCCAACTATTAAAAAATCGTAGTTATTGACATGTAAAGACATATTCCTTCTACTACGCACTAAGATCCATCAAAGTCGAGTCCACAAACGTGGCGACAAGGCGATGGCGCCGCTATTGTAGCTGTGCGATGTTACGTTTCGTAGACTGCGTCCGTCAATGTTACAATTGTTATTCCCGCGCATAGCAAAACGTAGATTTTTAGCCAATTATCTATTATTATCTCATATTTTTTTATTGTTTATTGACCCAGAAGGATATGTTTATGGTGCTAAAAGAAAAAAAACATAGTTTTGCCCCAATTTAAGTATATTTATAGTAAAAATATTGATAGTGTTCTTAGGAAAGCCAGCGGTCCCTTATAAGGCCAATCAAAATTTTACGGTTGGCCTTGCTAGGGTACATGGGCATTACAAGGAACATTTACAAACTATGAACATATTAACAATTTCTCTTTGGTTATAAAATTATTATTTTAGTCTGCAGTTTCTATTAATTTATTATAATTAATATTAAAAAGTCGTAATTGTTAGTTTGGCTGATTTGGGAACATTTTGGCCTTACAAAGAACGGACCCATGAGAAGGCCATTTTAGGTAAAAAAAAAACTTTTAATTTCATTATAAAACGCGTTGGGAAGTTATTTAATGCCAATATAATACTCATTATTAATATTTTTAAGTAATTTCCATCAATATATTCTTAGTTATACAATGGTGTTCGAGTAATGTTCGTTGAGCTTTTTATAGATGATAAAAATATACTGAGCATTTAATGTTTCGCTTAAGCGATAGAGCTTATTAAGTTATTTTAGTAAAAGCGGATATATTTTTTGTTACACCTCTAATTTTAAGTTTAACAACTGATGTATAATATTGGCCTTGTTTAGAGCCGTGTTTCTTGCAAGGCCATTTGGAAGAGCTTTATAAAACTTGGGTTTAATAAATAAAGTGATTAAATTTAGGTAAAAAAAAGTGATTTGTATGGTGCATAATAAAACAAAGTACAACCTAATAACTTGTTTCCGTCATTTATCCAGTAAATAAACGAATAAAAAGCATTTACTCGTTAGAGTGGCCATCCATGGTCCACCCACCTTATATGTACCTATATAGGTAGGTACCTACGCTCGAAAACAATACCTTGTTTTTGAGTATGTATGTATGTTATTAAATTAATAATTTAGGTATATAGTTCAACCCTAATAATAGGCTATGTGACAAGATTTTGAAAACTATTTCACTTTACACTTGTATGAGAGTTTCGCGCTTGTTACACATATTGTAATTACTTAACGTACGGGTTTTAACACGATAATATATTAAAGGTACTAGGCAAAACATATTATGCTCTATAACTTAGCTCGACGTTTGGACTGGGTTACACGGGGTGTAACAATCGTGTTACAACCACACTACCGCCAAAGTAATTACAATATTTCACATTAATTAATTATTATCACCTACCCTAACCTAACCAAATTAATTATTGTTACCTTAATTTATCAGTCATCATTAATTATTTTTTATTCTGTGTATTTGGCATAAAAATTGAAAATAAGTAGGTTTTCATAATTTTAAGAACTACGAAAATACTTCTTTGTGAGTGGTGCTGGCGCGTGGCGCACTAATTCCAGTGACGTGTCTTGCTTGTAAAAACCTACTCGGCAAAAGCGTACTCGGCTTCATCTACAGAATTCATCTGCCGATTGGATGCGAGTATTTAGTCGCACGGTTTTGCCCAGATAAAATTAATCCTACGCCATATTAGATTGTAAGCTATATCTATCTTTAACAAATTTTACATACATATTTTTGTATTTATTCTATTAGTATAAAAAAAAACAAAAATTTTGAGCTCACTGACCACAGTTTGTAAAAAGGAAACGGTGAGTAAAATTATGCAAAGATGTCGAATAGTGATACCAGTTTTATTTATATTATTACAATTATTTTTATTTTAATCCGGAAGTTAGTTCTAATAAAAGAATCAATAAAAATATAATATCAAACATTTTTCATAATTTGTGAAAATAAATAAAAATGCCTAATTTTATTCAAAAATGTGCCAAAAAACAACAAAAGGTGAATTTATGTCCAGTTTAGGCAGTAACAGGTAGCTGATCTACATATTATGTCTGTGAAATATTTCGGTATGTGTTCCCGTACAGATATGGTAATATCCGTTATCTGAACATTCACAGGTGCAAAATATTTTAAATTGTTTATATTGTAATTAAATTTAAGTGCTGTCTTATGTATGTATATATTTAAATTATCATATTTTAATATATGCAATGGCTGGTTTATTTAAGGTCTGGTAGATTCGATCGTGAAAATATGGTTTAGGTCGAATGAAGTTTGAACTCATAATATTACTATTTATCTTTTAAATATGTTTTTTTATTGGGCTATTGGGAGACAAGCTGTACCTCCGATGCCCACAGCTGCAACCCCTGACCTCTGCGGCTGCGTGGCCAGCCCAGCGATAAGAACTTTATTCATCCCTCAAAAACCGGAAACACATCTGCTAAACCTCTGGTGTTTCTGATGTCTGTGGGCGCTATCACTCAACATCAAGTGTTCCAACTGCTCGTTTGCCCCTTATGGTATAAAAAAGAAGCTATTTTCTTCAGGAGCCCTAAGTCGTACAGCACCGAAAATGCTATTGATCTTTTTGAGTTAATGTATAATGTTCCTTCCGTTAGAACCCATAACATCATTAAGCTGTTTGTTCTTTTAGCAGGCTTTGCCCACCTCATTCTCCTAGCTGCTAATGCAGCCATTATGATCGCAGGTTCGGTCAAATGCTAAAATTGTCTCCAGTAACGAATTATTACAATTAAAAATAGGAGTGGAGAGCCTATGCAGTTGCCTATCCCTAATCAAAACTGATGCAGTTGAATTTCAATGACTAAAAATAGATGAGTGTGATCTGTAGCATTACGGAAATGTTATTAAACTGTAAAAAAAAAAGTACACAAGACCGTCCGCACCGGAACGGACGCTGTACCACAATTAAATTCAATTAAAGTATTATATTAAAAGGGCACAATCGCTGCGTCAGCGAAGGCGGCGATAAATATCTGACATCTTAAATAAAAAAAATAAAATAAATTAAAAAAAACTGTCAATACATACTGGCGACATGTTATAGGTATTTATTTGGTTATTGTCTGGAGTTTATTGAGCTATTATAGCCCAGCGAATAATTCCTTCTGTAAGCATCATTGTTAGCTTATAAGTCTCTTCTTCTACCAGCCTTTTCACATTTTCACCAGGGTCGGCTCTCCTACTCGCTTCTTTTCAGAGTTGACGACTCTGGGCTGGATCTGAGTCAATGCCATGCATCTGAAGATCTTCTGCTACTATTTAATTACAAGTCGGGATCTTCCGCGCTCAAGTTTTACTCAAGTTTGAGAATTTGTCTAGTTTGAGAATTTGTTTATTGTCTTTATCGGTTATAAATTGTTGTACTCGATCGATTGTCGATCTGGACAAAAAAAAGCTATCCATGCCATTTGTGCCCTAACGTCGAAGTTTCCTGGGAGGTATGTGGTTTTCTAGAGCCGAGATCCGACTCCTTGTACTTACTAAGCCACAGTTATGGTCCTTCTGGTCCGTCACGAGGTAGTGCCACGGGAACAAGTTCACATACTTCTTGGCGTGAATTGGGGTGATGCCAGAAATTAACACGATCTGAGCATGGACTGCTAGAAACATTTTGAAATTAGAAAGAATTCGTTTAAAATGAACTGCCTTTTGTGGTTCATGTAGCTTTTGGACTTCTCTGCTCTCACTGGAGCCCTGGTCCTGGTCCTACTATCGTCCCTTAAACGAAATAAACTATTTATTTGAATTTGCTTTGTCGCAAATCAGTTTTAGTGAAAAATCGGTTTACTTTTAAAATCAATCCATAACTCTAGTTTGCTCTACTCTAGTGCCTTGCAGCCAAATTGGACCAGCACGATCTAGGAGGTACCTACATCTCGCAGGAACCCACACCGACCACCACCACCAAGTGGCAGTTATGGTGCCGTATCTGGCGCGGTTTGCGAGTTAAAGTTGTTAATTTGAGAGATAGAAGGAAATAGGTAGTTTAGGAAGTCAAAGATATTCAATGGCTCCGACTGCTCGTTTGGCCCGTTATAAAACAAATATTATTGTAGCAATCTTAGCAAAACTCCTCCATTATTTACTCGAGTGTGTCTTGTTATTCACCCGCTTGTTAGGAATGCATTACTTTATCGCTATTAAGATAAACAAAGACATTTTTGTCCGAGCGTATCACGTGTGACGTCAGCACTGACGCGTGCGTACATACATTTGTGTAAACAACGCCATGTAAATTGCCATTCGAATATTGCGAATTAAATAAAGAGAGAAACAAAAAAAAAACGGCGTAATAGCCGCCCCACCCTGCTCGGGGGACTCAATAGACACGTACGAAGGGCGACTTACCCTTCGTTCTATGACTATCCCCTGTCCCGCTCTAGCACTATCGTGTTCTATCGCCATCCCTGTCTAGTGCACGATTTGAATGACGCGAGCAACTTCGAGCGGCGCCGCGGGCTGCGTTCCGATTTTCAAATATAGAATTTTTGCCATTCAACAAAATCAATGTTGTGTGGCCGCTCAAGTTAATTTGGACCCTTATTGCCATGGATTAAGAGTTAAAATAGCTTATCACTCGTTTTATGATCGTAGTCATAAAATTGTAAATGGAAGATTGATGTGAAAATCTCGTTGCGTGATGAAAGCCAGATTACGTGGCGTCGACGCTTTGGGCGGGAAAATGGGAATTATTCGGCAATTGATGGCTGATGGCATCTGATTGAAGTTTCATTTTGAAGGGACGTGAAATAACAAATTTACAGAATATCTACGTCTACGAGGTTTTTATAAATTTATTTTTGAAAAGAAAATGAGATATCTTGAAAGTTAAAAACAAAGTGTAAGCGTTGATGTCGTTACATGGTTTATTAAACTTCATATAAAAGCGCCATCTAGCGATGGGTATTTAATAATTAATGTCGATTACACCTACATCGGTACAGTCGGTAAATAAGATAACCTCGTGGTGAAATTGCGCAGCAGACAGACAAACAGATCCATGACTGGAGAATTATTATTTGTATATTTTATAATTCCTCGAAAGAAATAATAGAGAATCACTTTGACTGAACCCTAGTGGGTTTAAACATACTCGTATAAGAGAAGAAAAGATATGATAAAATATAGTTAGGTAATATACGAACTGTCATTTATTGTACCTAGGTTCTCATACTAATTTTGAATTTATTTTTTCATCTCATACCTTTTCGTATCATCAGTTGGTACTGAACTCCGTCCAACTCTCACTTCTCCGGTTTTTAATTCCTCTCAATCCTCTCCCAAAGAAATAGGAACTAGCAAAGTGGTTGAGCACACAATAACCAAACTCCTAATGAGTAAGCGATTGAAGATTCTAAACTCCTTACAAAGACGACGTTTCTCTTTAATGGACCTTTGGCCCCCTTGATTAAGAATAGGCAGAGGTGTTTAATAAATCGTTAATATTTGATGTCACTTGTAAATGAAATAACCTTGTTTATGGTACAAGATACTAGAAAGAGGTGTTATGTTGCAATTTTTGTGTTGCTTTTAACGTCTCTGATGTCAACTACTCAAAGAACAATGGTAAAATCTTATCACATCGCATCAGAGTTACTTCCAATGACTTGTATACTAAGCGAAAATAATAAATAACCAGCGTTTTTTTTACCAATAAGCGGACAAGGAAAAAAATAAAAAAAACGTTTTAAATAGAAAACTGATTGACTATTTTGATCATATTATGTCATAGTGAATGTAGAATTTATAATACCTTGCATCCCGATCTTATGTAGTAATTGTTTTATACGTGCAATGTGCATAGATATATTCAATAGAGAAAATTAATAAACGTGTGAATGTAATGAATATATAACTTCTCTGAATCGAATATAATTTAAATTAGTAAATAGTAGAAATTAGTAGTTGATATTTTAACTTTATCAGTTTTTATTTAGCCTAAAAAACTAGTATCTAATTCCGAAAAAAATATTGATTGCTTTTTCAAGGTTCTGTTCGCTGTTTATTTATAAACCTTAGTTGTGTGTTCTTTATTAGTTTACGTTTTATATGACTTTTGACTGGACGTGGATTTTACATTGATTCCCGATTACTACGCCATTAGTAATAAATTCACATTTTAAGTGACATATGTCAGATGTAGGTACATAGCGTATGTCAACTTGAGACTTAAATTTAATTTTTTTTCCCCGACGTGTATGATAAAAGTTCTTACACGGATTTGTTCAGAAAGTAATGCAGAATCAAACGATATTTAAAAAAAAAGTAGTGACAATTTGTATTATTCTAATGTATGGAAGTTTGCCATTGTCCTTTAAAGTCTTTGTCGTCAATATAACGCATTTGACGCCTGCCATCTGTCATTGTGCATACAATATGGCCACAAGAGTGGTGTATTAAAATAATAAATAAATGCTTAAACATTTACGATGGCCAGAAGTATTGTTGTAAAATGTAATTACTACATAGCTGTTACCCGCGGCTGCGTTCGCGTGGTAGAATAAAAATTGTACATATTTCGAGCCGATGGAACTCTTCAGTCCTTCAACTATCTCTACACTAAAAATCACATCGATATGTTGATCCAAATTGAAAGAAGACAAACAAACAAACTCACTTTCGCATTTAATTTTACATTAGTATGGATATAACAATTAATAATATACTCCAATTCTCACTACTACCTAATGATCTTAAAGATCATGGCGATACATGACGATTCCAATTGGTGGAGATGTCTTGAACTAAGATCTGTCTAGAAGCAGCGAATGAATACTATACCCTTATTTATGAAGTCACTTAGAAAATACTAAACTAAATATGTAAATTTGATCTTATTATACTGAATATTTACTATCCTAACCTAACGCCAGTGCCAAGACGCTGAATTTCCTGGTAACGGCTGCTACTAAAACAAAGCTAAGGATCGCAATATCAGCTCTGAAAACCTCATAAGTCGTAACCTTATTTCAAACGCTACGATGCCACAGACATATTACACAGATACACAGGTAAAACTTATAGCTTTTCTGTCCAGAACGTTTTCCATAGTTTTCTTTGCAAAGTTGCTAAAGTCACCAGTTACCATTATTTCTGAGCTAAACGGAGTAAACAAACAAAGAAACGATGATTTACGTTCTTATATAGATTAATACCGCTCGTTTTTCATAGGTCGTCAAAATACACACAATGTAATTGCGTACTATATTTTGGGAGTATTTTTGTCAGGATTTAATATTAGCTTGTACTGGGCTATGAGTGCTATGACTCAAAGGCTCAAGTCGCAAAAAAGACAAGGTATCAACATGCTACTACAACCGGTGTTTAGAACAGAATAATTTGAGGTCTAGTCTTGTACTAAAAAAATAAAAATAATAAAAATAAAATAATGGAATAAAAATAATAATATAACTAAATAATATCTTGTAAATTATAAGATAAGATTATATATATATAATAAGATTTGACTCGACCCCCTCCCCCTTTGAATAATATAATAATAATAATATAATAAGCCTTTTTATTTCCACATCCATAAATTTATAATTCAAATGATTTACTAAAATAAAACACTACTAAGTATTAGTTCGGAGTGTGGACCCCAAAATGGGTAAAGGCCTCTTCCTTCTCCTTCCAGGCTTCACGATCTTTGCCCAGAGTCATCCAATTTTTCCCAGCGCATGAAACTATGTCATCAGTCCACCGTTTAGCTGGTCTGCCAACATTTCTTTTACCTGGTGGTCCTTTCCATTCAGTGGTTTTTATTGTCCACCTGTTATCTGAAAGCCTTGAAGTGTGGCCAGCCCATTACCATTTCAATTTTAGAGCCTGAGTTACCGCATCAGTTATTTTTGTTTTTGCTCTAATAGTGTCGCTTCTTATTTTGTGTATTTTCCTGATGTTTATCATGCTTCTCTCCATTGCTCTCTGTTTGGTAGTTATTTTTTGTTTTGTCTTGTCTGTGAAAACCCACGTTTGACAGCCGCCCCTTTGAATATCTCACGTAATTTATGGATGCCCCCTATAGGTAACTTATGGCGGGTAGAGGCAGTGCCGGTTTTAGGCACAGGCAACACAGGCAGGTCTACTGTTCGCCACTACAAGGGGCCGCCACCACACCACACAAAAAGTTGAATCGATAAAGGCTCTGTAAAGCAACAAAAATATTGAGTTTTGTTGTGAATGGTTAGACGTAAAACTTATATTTTTATTAAGCGGGAAAAGTTAACATTAAGCTTGTTAGGTTTTTAATTTTGAATAAATTTTAAGTTAACCATCTTATTCAGTTGCTCAAGAGTTGCAATCTTTAACTTCACTAATCACCTTAATAGCTACTTTCAATAGCTAACCACATATAAAGATGAAGCTGCACTGGGACTTCAGTCTGCTAACGTAGAATCGATCTAAAAAAAAAAAAAAAGTTAACCACAAACAATTTGAGGGCCTCAATTACATGCCCTGCCTATGGGCCACCGAAGTCTAGACCCGGCGCTGGGTCTCGGTCCTACCTCTACCCTCCATAATATGACTGTAAACCTCTTGAGACTAGTTACGACTTACATAATTTTACAGTTACATATGTTGTGTAAGTGTAGTAAGTACGTAGAGTCTACGTCATACATGCAGCGATCATGCGGATCTTGGCTGATGAGAAAAAGAGATCGAGAACTTTTTGAAATCGCCATACAATGTTTCATAGAAACAAACAAACAAACAAATTGTCTTGTATATAACTATACGTTACATAATTATTGCAAAATACTTCTCATGGTTCTCTCATTTTGTTTTTTCAACCACTCAACATTGTGACGGTTATGTATACATAACCGTCACAATATTTTTTAAATTGTTTATTTTTAAGATTTAAAAAGAAAGTACCAAGTTAAAGAATATCCAAGGAATCTAGAGAAGTGAAATAGGTCCAGAATATAATATATCGACGGCTGACATTTTGAATCTCGTTGGTCTCTAGACTTTATCTAGACTTTTTGTAAATAATGTTGAGAGAAGAAAAAAATAGAAACATGCCCTTCGCGCTTGTAATGTAATCGTATTTTTTGTAACGCAGGTAACACTATAAATATTTTTGGCTTATTTGCATTTAGAAACACTTACGTTATCGTTATATTTTTTTTTTATTTTCAGACATTTACGTCTTTCCTTTATTTATTTCATAATTTAAATATTGAAATAAATTAATATCTACGGTTACATTGACTACCTTAGTCAATAAATTCGTCGCGTCACATTTAATGTAGTTTGAAATGTTAATATAGAAATAGAGATATGTTGTGACATGTTTAGAACAGATTCACAATAGGCTATTTGACAAGATTTTGAAAACCATCTTAAATTATACTTTAGTGTACAAGGAACTCACAAAAGTATCTTATTTTTAATTTTGATAAGTGTTTGTTTTTAAAAACCACTTTAAAAATGCATAATTTAAATACCCCGCCAAAACACTAATTTAGTAATTTAACACTAATTTGTTTAGAACAGATTCACAATAGGCTATTTGACAAGATTTTGAAAACCATCTTAAATTATACTTTAGTGTACAAGGAAC
>LUGF01051417.1:38186-56467 GCA_001625245.1 Calycopis cecrops | reverse complement strand
TGTACTTTACGATTCTATAAGGAACATACAAACAAACATTCATTTTTATATACGAGTATAAAGAAGATAAGGGAACAAACGAGAAATCAAACATTTTTATGTCCATTGATATCTGCATAGAAATGCGATTCCCCTGCGTATTTCTCTCTCCTCCATGGGTCACCTGCTACTTCCACATAGCACGAAACGCTACAGTACACACTTTACACCTGCATCGAGTAAGCCAGAGGTACCTCCCCGGTCGTGCCGCCCCAATTTGGCCGCATGCATGTATGCAGCAGCACCAGCACTACCTCTTGCTAATCTTATATATTAATAGCGGAAGCCGATTTTTGTCCTGGACTTTTTGGCCGAACCACACAACGTAAAATTATGGTTAAGGTGTCAAATTAAAGGTCTCGGCGTGATTGTGTGCCAAAAATTATTCAGATTTCTTAATTGCAAAATAGAAATAAAGTATGTACAATTTTAAATATTTGTTTTTATCATTGACAATTTTTGACAATTGACAATGACATATGACAATTTTTTTTTTATTAAATGGTATTGGAATGACATATGACAACTGTAAATATTTTTTTTTTTAAATTTTAGTCCAGTGGAAAGTAGTTTAGTAATGATCTAAGGTAGCAGCCCATCAGCTGATTTGCGAAATAAAACTGACGTTTTATTTTTTCAGGTCATATTCAGTAATATTTTAATAATTTATATTCAACAACTTATAATTATAATTAAATATAATTTTATGGTCGAATTTCGACCACTGGGCGGCCACTAGTTGTTATTTAACAGATTACCTTCTGCTAAAAATAAATGATTATTAAAAATCAACAACTCAACTTTCGTATAATACCCTGACCTCAACGCCAACTACTAAGTACTACTAGTACTAATATTTTGTATTCTACAACTATGCCTACTTCAGCCTAATATCCAAGCTAGCGAAATTTAGAAAAAAAAATCAAGAAAAAAACCACCAGCTTAGCTAGACTTTAGATTTGAGAAATAAAACTTGATAAAGCAACGATGTGGGTCCATTAATAGGGGTTCTCTCCGGCCGTCAGGTCAGACCTCCATTTTTACACCCCGCCTCCACATAACGCTTCATCTAGTCCCATGAGCTCCTTAGCATTTGGATTTTAGCATAGATTCAAAAGTAGGTATTTAGTTGAGACTTGGTTGTGTGTTTCACAGTCTTTTATTTGCTTGAAAGTGGGAAAATAAGTAGATAGTAAGAGGTAGTGCCACGCTGCATGCATGCATGCAGCCGTATCGGCATCAGCACGATATAACGGGAGGTATAACCTCTATGCTGATGGCTAAGGGCGTCGGTAGTCATGAAATTAACTCCGAATGCTTTTTTGCCCCCTTATTTTATTAAAAAAACAATGGGCGTAGTGTGCTTTTTAACTTATTTTGTTACTTACACTATTAACTAATTATAAATAGTAAGTAAATATATAAATATTTACATCCATATTAAATATTATATAGAAAAACAACAAATATTTTGTAAAGAATATGCAAAGTTTGGCAAAGAATATGCAAGTTAAAAACATTACGCCACAATTTTATGAAATAAATATATTTAAATTATAATGGAACTATCCTACTTCCTACTAATATTATAAATGCCAAAGTTTCTGTGTTTGTTTGTTTAATCCTTCACGCAAAAAGTGCTGAACCGATTTTCATCAAATTTGGCACACATTTAGAGTAACTTGGATTAACACAGGATAGTTTTTAAATTTTTATCCTCAAAAAATTTCCCATGGAATCCCATCGGAACGAGAGGAGAGATAGGAACGATATAAGATGATTTTCTATTTTCTACGGGATCGAAATTTACGCGGGTGAAACCGCCGGGCATAGCTAATAATATTATAAATATGAATGTAAGTTTTTTTGTTACGTTTTCACGCCAACACTACTCAACCGATCACCATGATACTTTGTAGGTAGAGGAGATAGGGGCTGGTTGTTACAGGGGTAGGTTGTTACAGCAACGATAGCGGCTGAATGGAGAGAGATAATTAGATGCTTTAAAGAGACAAAAGTCACGCCACCAAAGGCCCACAAGGCGCGCGAGCCTCAATGGGCCTAACGTTTGTGTGGAAGGAGCACGTGCACGTGGCTGAGAAAAAGACAGGAAAGTAACTTTTTTATTTTTTCGTAATGTTGGCCTACAGCCTGCTAAATTTGAAAGATGAGTCGTGTGTTGCGTGAACTTAATGCAATTATGCTTTCTCTATATAAAAAATCTAGATTTATACAGTTATATTTATAACTGCGTTCACTACATGATCTTGAACGGTTGGTCTTGGTGTTGGGGCAAGAAGTGACATTAGCTCGGGGTAAGTTGTGACATGTCACAACATGCCCCGTATCACTTTTTGACGACTATCATAATTTCAACACTTAAATTTGGTTTTTTTATAGATTGGGGACGTATAAAAAATGGAAGAGGACAAGTATACACCTCCTATTTAAGAGTTTACCTAAGATGTTTTAGGAGTTATGGACACTTTAAGAGAACGCGAGGTCTCCATATATACTAACCCAGTTCTGTATGTACCAAAGATTTGATTCACAATGAACCTACTTTTTCTCCCAATGCTATACGACTCTATCCAAATGCTGCTGCTAGAACTAGGAAGGTATCCCAGAGAAAGTGAAAATCGGCTATTTAACGGATGCAGCTGAGAAATATGAATTGGCGCTGGAACAAAGTAAGAAGAAAGAAGATATTGATATTTTCACTTTCTTCTTATAAAATAGGAAAGTTAACTTAACTAAATTAACTTAAAGGAAAGGCGAGCAAGTAAGGAATATCAACTGAACCAGAAATTGGTCGAAGAACAAATAACAGTGCAGTAAAGTGAAAGGTGCTACAAGACTCGAAGACGACTTGAAGAAGATGGCTATTTTTGGTTGACTGATGTGTCTGCGTGTACACCATTTGACCAGTGTATAGCTGATGAGGAATGGGTACAATGTATAGTTTATAATTAATATAAGAATCTGTGATTTCTCGTAATAAAAAGTCTGACAATGCAATTCCTTCTCAGTGTAACTTTTTACCCCGGGTGGTGTAACAACCTGCCCCAGGCGCGGAGTAAAAAGTGACATGCATTTTTTTCTACTATTTATTCATTAACTCCATTTCTAATCGTCCATTATGTAAAATTATTTTTGAAATTAAATCTTGAATAGATACCTACTTAATCAAAAAAACCTAAAAGTGGGTAGTATAATAGCTTACATAAAATGCCATGCCACTTTTAGAAAAAAATGTAACAACCAACCCCGGCCTCCCCTACACATATTCCTAGAGGTATTAGAAATTACATACTTTTTATTAAAAAAAAATAGAAGAGTCAAAAAAAATTATTGTGGCAGATATTCTATTGCAGTTCTATTGGAATGTAATGTTCATTGATATATTTTATTGAAGGGCTTCAACGAGAGCGAAGCGGGAAGCGGGGCGGAAAAGCTAGTAATAAATTACTTACTACCTTTTCCCCTTTTATTAATAACAGAATACTAAGATAAATAAGTATTAATATTTAACATTTGAAATGTCACTATAATTTCATTTTTTTATCTAGCTAGTAATGTTAGAATTCGGTTATTACAATGTAATTATAGTAATTTTAAAACTGTTATTTTGTAAGAATTCGTTTGTGGTGTGATTGTGTAACGTCATGATTTGGTCGCCATTAAATGCCCCAGGTAGCTATTATCCTTATTTGTTTAGGTACTGGTTACGACTTACGAGTAATTTGCTTTGCAAAACAAGTGATAATTTAAAATAAATTACTTAAAGATAGTAGTTACTGTGACTCAACTAACGTAGACCTTTCTACAGGCCTTTTTATTAGTAAGCCGTATCTCGGTGTTACTGCCGTTTTTAATTCTCTCTCTATTGGAGATAAATTTTTTACACAAGTTACATACTTACTGTTAAGTATTAAGGTAATATTAAAAAAACTTGTGATTCAAATGCGTTAAAAGAAAACGCCCACTAGCCGTGCGCTCGAGAAATCGTTTTTTTGACGCTTTCATCCCAAAAAAATAACAAATATGTAATAAACAAATACTTAATTATAATAGTTTGTTGCATTGTAATATATTTATTATTAATAATAGTGAAAACTGCATAAAATGTGGTTTAAAGGACTACAAAGCTTAGAAAAAAAATATATGTATACAAAGCCCGAGGGCGACTTTGTACCTTTTGATTAGGTATCTGTATCAACTTTGTTTAACCAAGACAAATTTTTATATTATTTCTATTTAACCGGCTTGTTATTTCGAATAAAATTTCAAAAAACAAACTTCAATTAGTTCATTTAAATCACAATTAATTATTTAATTGTAGATTTTACCCATCATTCTATCACAACGCGACGGTCTCATTATATTTATTCTCCCATCGCGTCGTATCAATGCTATCTACATTATGCTGTGAAAAAAAAAACAACTTTCAATTCTCACCGCGTATCGGCCGCGCTTAGCGACAGAAAGAGCGAGAGGGCGACAGTAGCGAAATGCTGTCGCGCAACTCGCCGGAGGAAGATGGCGCGGACGAAACATAGCGGGCATTAATACCAGGAGCGCAGAAACGCCGAGCGGTAGTTCTGAGTCAATGACGGCCGAGTTGCCGCACGTCATTGTTCGTTCCCTCCATTGCGCATGTCATATACATAACAAACGTATCAATATTGCGCTACATGCCATTTCGAACCGTGTTCAAAGGTGATAAGATCGAAGATTGCGTGTCAGTGGGTAATGTTTGACGCAATAGGAATGTGTCGAGCACGTGTATGTGATTCATGTTAGCCTGGTGATCAGCGCGCACTGCGCAACTCCCCAGACACAGACCGCGTCACATGCACACACAGCCGGGCGTGGTCATGCAAGCGCGGCAGCTCCACGGGGAAATAAAACGATGTTCAAATAAATTGGTAAAATGCGTTTCGCCCCAAATTGAAGTCATGTCGTGACAACAGAATTATGATGTGTTTTGCCATTGATGCATTGCATGCAATTTAGGTCGGCACGGGGAGTTGCTCAGCATAACATGTTGTGTAGGCATAAGTAGCTCATTGGTGTGTTATGTGTGTCAAGGGCGTCACGGCAGTAGTTACGTCACACATTTTATTTTCTTATGGTATAGGGGGGCAAACGAGCAGTCGGAGCCATTTTAATGACTACAGACGCCCTTAGACGGTGCAAAGAGGCTATACAGATGCGCTGCCCTCCATTCTCCTCCCACCACCATGGGCCACTTACAAACATCGCGCGAAACGCGACAGCACAGCAGCTGTTTTTCAAAGCATATAAAAAAACTTTTCTATATAATTTCTTACTGCGTCTATAATATTTGTAATTTTGCAGCCGATGGCTCATTGGGGGGGGGATGATAGGAGGGCAACGCATCTGCGTAACAATCATGCGAATGTCCATGGGCGTCGGTAGTCATCAAAAGGCTCCGATTTCGCATTTGCCCCCTTAGGCTGTACAAAAAAGATCATCAATTCCTGACACTCTTAACAGTAATACTCACTTGTGGATAACGTGATAATCATGTCCGCATACAGCTCGCCATGCGGCTTAATTATAGTAAGACGCAGTGCCACGGAGAATAACAGCCTAATTGGGTTGGCACGACCGGGAGGTACCTCTGGCCTACAAGATACCTGCGTTAAGTGACAGCTGACTGCTCATTTGCCCAGCGCGTGACGCAAGCGAGCAGTCGGATATATATTTAGTTTTTGGCACTATACAAAGTATGATATGATAGTGGATGAACCATTTGTGGCACAAATATGCGTGAACTCCTAGTACCTTTTTGTGCACGATTTCGGATTGCATCATCGTCATCATCATCATCATCATCATCGTTATCAGCTGGAGGACCTCTACTGCTGGACACATCACACAGGCCTCCTCCATAGAACACCAAGACGTCCGATCTCCCGCTACTAGCACCCGACGCAGCCCGGCCACTACACGGAGATTGTCCCCCCTTCATTCATTTGCTAAATGAAAATTGCCATAATAACGCAATTATGTATGTAGACTGTGTAGATTATAGGTATGATAGATTGTTTTAAATGATATTTGCACGCTGAAAAGGCAGAATATGTTGAAAATCATAATTAAATGTATACATGATGTAAATTTATTTTTGTACCCGTATTCCGCCAAATAAAACATTTCTTTATTTCTTTCTATATTCAGACTCAGATCACGAGTTGCCCGTCGCCCACAGACATCCGTACATCGTCAAACTTTACTCGTCTATCCGTTTTACCTCCTGCTAAGATGTCCGAACACAGGCGCGACAGGATAGCAGGTCTGTCACGCCGGTCGGCGAGATACCTCACCCGGTATCGATTTTTTTCCCATAGTAAGTGGGCAAACGAGCAGTCGGAGCCATTTTCATGACTACCGACGCCAATAGACACATACGAAATAGAGGTTATACCTATACGTTGCTCTTTTCCCCCCTAGATTGGTCAAAGGAGACAGCACAGATGTCCCTTTAAGCCAGTACCTTGTAAGAGAGAGATAGCTGCCCGGTTATGCCGTACCAATTCGGCTGCATGCGTGCATGTGTGCATGACACTACCTCTTAACTATGCCGAGTTATATATAGTATAACTATTATATATATAGTATAACTATTATATATATAGTATAACTATTATATATATAGTATAACTATTAAAACGTGCAAAGAATAATCTAACGTCCATTGTCACTTCTGGTAGGAAATATCCGTTTTCAGCCCAAACATACTCAATCATACAAATGGTAATTTATGTTCAGTTTCAGTTCCGGCTGAACTGAAACAATCTGCAGTAAATCAAACGCAGTCACGCCGAGGTATATTTCCATTCCGTTCACCTCCACGCGCCCTCTGCAAGCCTGGTACCGAGCATACAAAACGGCACACTGTGGGGCTGAAAAAATTCGCCAACAAACAAAACAAAACGAAGCCAACAAAAAAAATATGTACAAAAAAGTGGTAGCGTAAATCGATTTCGTTCAAAGTTTTGGACGCCGAATCGGCTCATTCAGCAACGGCTTTTAGTTTTTTTCTTTGTTCTAAATTATCTAAGCAACGTTTATAGTTTGACAAAGGAAACAATTATTTTATTTACATTAAACATTTATTTTATTTTTACAAATAAAATAAATGTTTGAATTAGTCTAATATCAATATCATTGTACTCATTAAACAGGTTTAATGAAGAAGAAATATTATAGTACCCTCAATCTATCTGGTAATAAATAGTTATTCTTGTGTATAGAATTCCGCCATCTAGTCTTCCTCTTTTTTAGTCGCACTATACGTGTTAATAAGTCGGCATTCACTGGAAGAAAAAAAAACATTAACTTAATTTTTTTATTAATCTTACAACAGTCATTTTCGTCAATTCTTTCATATCACAATACCTATCTTAATTAAAACTTTTATTATTAATTTATTATTTAATCATCTTCTAGTTTGAGGTAAGAGTGTGTTGAGAGTTTATTAAGTCTCGCGTAGAAGATGACCTCGGAGATCAACTTCTCAGCGATCATGCGCTGAATGCCGTCCAACGATTGCAGTTGCAGCCCAACCGCCAAGCCGAATGCCATCCACTCTTTGGTAATTCTGCTCTCCTGGTCGTTAGTCTTTGTGACTCTCTTCTGTTTCTTGTTTACCTCATCCGGCACCGACGATAGTTTTCGCTTCTTCAGCCTTCGTTCCTTAGGATCTTCAGAAGAATGGTCAGAATCTTCCTATAAAATAAAATAACGATAACATAAATAAATAAACTTTTACGTAATTTGTGACGTCATTATAACTAAACAGTATAGATTTCGTTATGTATGTATATAATATGTTACTTACGTTGTCTTCGATGTACTCTTCAGTCATTTCGAACTGATCGTCCGAGTCGGAGTACGCGAAACTTCTCATCGGCTTGTGTGTGTCGTCCTCCTGGATAATAAAATAAACATCGTTTAGGAGTGTAACTGTAGCTACGGGAACTGTTACGAAAGTAATTTTACCTCATACAAAAAAAAAAAAATATTGATATTAATAACGCACAAACTACACTTCATTATTATTTATTTCATAACACATACGATATAACGGGTAAGTGAGTATAAAGCAAGTTAGTCTACGCAAATTGCGATATAAATGTCAGACATTGTCTTACAACGCGCCTAAACCGGTACACACATAATTAATAAATTATCACAAACACAGACATAAAATTTATGTAAAAAAGAAAAAAACAGATCGAAACTATATATATAATTTATATACATATTTCTTCAATTGTTATTGAATTTTCAACTATAATGTTCGCATACTTAATTATCTTTCCTTAATCTTGTCCAGTCCTCAGCATTGCAAGCCGTGTCTGATAAGGTGACCCCGGCAAGAGGATTCTCACAATGATTGTGCTCCTTCATGTTGGGGAGAGGCCCCAAGTAAAGAAATGTGACACAGGCTAAAATGTCAGTCATGCCATCTAGCGCTGCACAGAGTGAAGACTCACCTCATTATCCTCATACTCCTCGTAGTTGCTCATGTCAAAGGAGCTGGTAGCGTCGTAGGGGATGTCGTCGTACTTCAGGAAACTGAACCTGTCGAAGTACCACACCTTCGGAGTGTACACCGGGTTGTCGCCGCGGGCTACAGACTGCGCGACCTAGTTGACAAAAGTACACGATTACATTTTGACTTGATAACAATTATCGGATTGTCGTCGTGTTTTCAATTGCCGATCCATCCCATATTTTTTTTTAATATATTATAGGAGGGGGGAGGGGCAAACGAGCAGTCGGAGCCATTTTCTTGACTTCCTCCTCCCCCTTCATGGGTCACCGGATACATACACACCTCACGAAACACGACAGCTGCTGCTGGTGTCGTGCAAGCGAGAGCTACCCCGGCCGTGCCGGTCCAACTCTGCTACAATGCAGCTGTAGCCAGTTTGTAAATTTACGACATGAATGTTCAATATTTCACTCACTAAAAATGGCGTTTACCAGTATCATGAAATAGATAAGTGAGATAATACGTGTACGTACAATCGGAAACTTGTCAAAAATTTAAAAACAAAATGTCAGTTGACGTTATTGCGCATTCGGCTACCACGAGTCATTTGACCAACTAGTTTCATACATTTCATTAAACATAATGGCGGCAAATGTGTTACAAAATAGAAAAGAAAGAGGCCGATTGCCATTCACAACAAAGTTGAATTGAAAAGAAAGAGACAGTCACCTTTCTGGATTCCTTCCTATGACCTGATCTCAAATTCTCAATTTTTTTTCTCAATTCCTTGATTGTGGCGTCTTTGTAAAGCGTTTTGAATTTTTTGAGCATATCGCTATAGGCCTCTTCTCGTACTTCTCGTTTCATATAATGTGGATGCTTCTTGTTCCACAAAACCGGATGGGCCTTGTACATCCTAATGACTTCCTCTGCCATTTTTTTTTCGTCGGGAATCATTCTGTCCGACACGCTGACTCGGTCGCTGCCGCGTGCACACTACCCGGCGCGTCGGCTCGGTTCGATTGACGGGTGTTTACGTCAGGCTCGCTCTGTCTCTCTCTAATCAATCGCGTGCGAATGAAACGCAGTATCAACATGTTGGCAACGCCGCGTCTGACCGTGTAAAGAGGACACGATGTGTAAATTGTAAGCGCTCCTTGATTCTTATTATATTACGTGTTACAAAGACGTATACATTTTTAAAAGAATTTAACTAGTATAGAATTTAAAATTGGGGACAAGGATTTATAAAGGTTATATTTTAATTTAATATCTACGTGTTAGAAAAATACCTATAGTTTAGAGTAAAACGTTACATACTACGTCACAATAGAAGCAAATGTTAGGGGCAAAACATTAATACACGTATTTAAATATACGATTCTTATTGAAGGAAAAACTTCTCTTTTTATTTTTGTTGGCGTTGAGCATTTTTTTACTCCAGATCCATCGAGTGAAACTTGTATTAAGAAAAATTAAAAACTAAATATCTTAATATGACATATTGTTATGTCATCGTAACTAAGATAACAAGGCCGCCACAGCCGAAATCGGCTTGGACACATTAGTGTGTGTGTAAAGTTTTATTTATTTAACTAAAGTACCTACCTACTTTATAAACATAAAAAAAAATATTAGCATTCTGCACTTCTCTTACACATAAAAACTATAAGTGTGCCAAATCTCATTCTCCTCCGTCGCGCAATTTTCGTAAAAATGTTCCCGAAGTTTTTGCTTCACGTATTAATTAGAGATGATGGATGGATGGATAGCATTTTAGATATGAAAGATAGTAAGATGTAGTGCTACACCGACTCTAAGCCTTTTGATGTCTACCGACTGCCATATACATCCGCACATATTCTCAGCGATGTGTAGTCCTCTTCCCCTCCAAAGCCCATGAGCAATTAAGGGGGCCCTTTTATAATTTTGTTTGAATTTTGAAAGTGCCTACATTCGGAGTTGTCGCAGTTTTACCTGCGTTTATACCATGACCTCGATTCGGAACCCCACACTATTGATACGTAGCTGCGTCCCTGGATAAATCTGGTGTGGAGTAATATAACAAGTGGTGATCGCGTTTTTGTTACACAAATTTGAAAAATCCGGCCAAGTGTGAGTCCAAATCGACTGACGTAGAGAGTAGACGAGAGTAACTTTTAAATAGTAAGAGGTAGTGCTACGCTGCATGCATGCATGTAGCCGAATTGGACCGGCACGACCGGGGAGGTACTTCTCACTTACCTACACGAAACCGGCGTTAAGTGACAGCTATGCTGTCACGTTTGGTGCGGGGTGTAAGTAGCCAGTGGCCCATGGAGGTGGGAGGAGAAAGGATCTGTATACCCTCTATGCGGATGTATATGGGCGTCGGTAGACATGAAAATGTCTCCGACTGCTCGTTTGCACCCTATACCATAAAAAAATAAATCTATATACTTACTATAATAAAACTGTAGAAGACATCATTCTGTCTGTGTCTTGTGCGGCTTCCAACCAAAAACTACTGAACGGAACGAACTTTTTTGTTATATAGGTATGTATTAGTCCCCGGTAACATAATTTCTCTCGGCTGCTCGACTTCGGCTATAATTTATCAATATAATATATGTATAATGCTGCAGTCAGTATCTCGACTTGAAATACACTATTGTCGGACAAAATAACGGATTGACAATTCAGCCATTTGTCAATTAAATGTTATCATGACAACATATTTTCCAATGACAACAATAATGACAAGACAACGGCTGTCGGGCCAACTAGTAAACAGTTGATAAACTTATATTTGCGGCTGCACTAATTTCGTAGGAAATTAAATACAAAAATGTATTTGTAATGGTTTTTTTACAGTGATATATTTTTTTTCCCATTTATTCTTTCCCAGTTTTACTTCTTGCCTAATATAATTCTACATACACGGGAAGTACCTACCTGCAGGCTGTGACCGAGCAACCGCATGGAAAATATGCGGACAGATGTAACATATATGATGATGTATCTTTTAGTTTCGTCGAGTGAGATATATGATTTTTGTGTGCTTCAAAAGATTGCAGATTGTAGTTGACATGGATTTCAGGCTAATCATTTCAAATGGTCCGGATAAATAGATATACGCTACTACTAGATACATGCTAAGGTCTCCGTTTTTTGAAGTAAAACTTCTATACACGCGTTGACATGGAGAGTAGTAGCTGGCGAGAGCGTTACATAAAAACACACATCGGGCGAGGCCAATGGAAGTTGTCATTCTAATTCAAAATTCAAATTCGATTTAAGTAAAACTTTTTTGTATTTAAAAAATAAATATCATATGACATGTTAAGTCATTGTAACTACGGTAATGATTTCATGTAGTAAATCAATAATTAAGTTTTAGGTAGGTACTTCAGTTGTGTGGTCACAGGACACACTTTTTTCTTTTGAGATATTAAAAAATAAAAATATGAGGTTACTTTTAACCACATAACAAGCATATTATGTTAATTAAGTGGTTAAAAATAATCAAGAATGTAGTTTTAACTTGAGACGTAAGTTGTCACTGCCGGAGTGCCGCTGCATTTTGTACTTATGTCGTTTTTACAGTTAGATTAGTTGGGAATTTTGATAATCTATGAGCGAAAACGAGCTGACGAAGATTACTTTATTACTTTTTCCTGCCCACGTCCACAAACATCCTTATTTAGGTTCTGGTGCTTTTCTATTCTAATGATCGTGGGTAGATCGGGACGGGAAGGAGGCCGGCGGCACCTGTGGAATTTTAGCGGATACTCGCTGGGTTGAGCCGCGAGTCCCTTAGACCCAGGGAAAACTAAATGTAATGTGGGAGTGAATATTATAAAGTAAAGAATAAGTCCCACAGGATTTTTTTTTGGGATGAAAACTATCGTAATTGTTAATCCAAGTTACCCTCTTTGTGTCAAATTTCATGAAAATCGGTTCAGCAGTTTTTGCGTGAAAGAGTAACATACAAACAAACAAACATACAAACTTTCACATTTATAATATTACTTCTTCCTTCTTCCTTCTTCCGCCCGCGTGGATTTCGGACTTCAAAATTTTAACTTATTATGTTATACTGATATGAAAGCTATATTAGGTAGGTACTTACTGTAAAGTTTCATGAAAATCCGTTCAGTAGTTTTTGTGTGAAAGAGTAACAAACATCCTTACAAACTTTCGCATTTATAATATTAGTAGGACTAGTAGGACTAGATGAATCGGAAAGTCACTTGCACGATAGGTGGAATAAAATATCACAACTGTTATTTATAAATTTTATTAACATCAGTTCCATTCAGAGTCCAAAATCTGGGACGAAATCGTCCAAAACTTATTATGTCGTATAGATATTAGGCGACAGACTTAAACAGAGCCGCATTGCGAGTTCTACAATATGGCGGATCATGTTTAGCCTCATTGTACTTCTTTTACAATTTAGAGAGGATTATTACAAAATGAAACATTACTTATTGAAAAGCAATTTTAAAACTTCATTATTTTTCTTTGAGATCACTGGTCCTTAACAAATATATACCCCACGGAATAAACAATAGATGTGATATACCCCATCAACTGTTTGACATGAGAAGCTAGTTGTATATGTCAGCGTTCAGTTTCAATTGAGAAGATGCGGAGAGTTTGTTGAGTCTCGCGTAGAAGATGACGTCAGAGATCAGCTTCTCAGCCACCGTGCGCTGGAAGCCGCCCAGAGGTCCCAGCTGCAGCCCCACCGTCTTGCCTAAGGAGGTCGCCTCCCGGGAACTGATCAGCATCGGCTGCTTCTTGTTGGTGTCCGTGGATCTTCTCAGTTTCATGTTGTCCTCGTCCGCTGTCGATGGTCTTCGTTTCTTTGGAGTGATTATTACATCTTCATCTTGATCATCTCCATCATCTTCATATTTATCATCGTCAAGCTCACCTATATACTCCTACAAAGTATATTTTGTGTTAACGAAAATATTTGTAACATTACGATAATTACACCTAGAAGGTGTTTGTTTGTCAGATGCTTTGTTGCTGTTAAGACAATGTCGATACGGTCAAATGGAAGGAGGTTCTGGGCTTTTGCTATTACTTTTTTGAGGGACTTGGAAATTATACTGCTTTTTAATGTGGGGTATTGACATCCTGCTACCTTTAGTTCAGGTCTTATAGCACTCCTGCTTATGATCTAGCGCCAACCTAAGGGAGAGGCCAAACCAAGGCCGAGACCTGCCAACAAGCGGCACCGCAGAGCACAGCAGGAAACGTTCTTTCCCTGAAGCACCACATCAGCGTCGAGCAGCAGGCAGACATCAGCGACGTCAGGAACAGCGAGAAGGGAATTCACTTCCTTGGGTAGGGTACAAATAAACGACGCATCCCATCCCAGCCAGCTAGAGGTACTTCCCCGGGCGCACGGGCCAACACGGCTTCATGCCCAAAGCATGCAGTAAGGCGCTATCTCTTAGAAAAGTGTACATACTTACGTTTACGTCGATATACTCAGCGGTCATCTCGAGTTCGTCCGACCCGGAGTCATCCTGTGTGAACAATAGGTTCGTGAAACATCGTTTATATTAACCTTTTTTAGTACAGTAATTTCTTACATCGACCTTATGCATAATATAGTGCATATATTCTCTTTTATATATGTAAGATCATTGGCATCTACTATGTTATAGGTACATTTACTACAAATATCTAAGTACCTACTAATATCTACTCAATATGTGAAGAATTTCTTATTTTTGAGTTAACTTTTATATCTGATTATAAAATGTTAACCGATCGTAACTAACGACAGTGGGTAAATATAATTACTTATTTTATTGAAAACCCAATTGAAGTAAAAGACAATATGCTGCATGTATCAAGAAATGCTGTTTCGTCGTATTTGCTCATCGTATTTAATATGATTGTAAATAGTTCCCGTGTTTTGCGACTTTATAAACCTTCAAACCGACCGAACGATTTGGACGTTTCAGAAAATGGATCATATTCTGAAACGCCCAAATGGTTCCATTCAGGTAAAAGACCTTACCACATAATTGTCGTGGTCAGTGCCCTGGTCAAGCGACCGCGCGGCGTCGTCCGGGTCATGCTCCAGGAACATGAGCGCCTCGTAGTACCACACCTTCGGAACGTACTCCTCCCCCTGCGCTCTAGCCTTTAACACCTGGTCAAAAGTGAAGGAACTACTGCATTTATCAACAATTACAATGGTCTACGCAGACGAGGGATTTTTGTCCGGAAAATGTATGCAAAGTACCGCGGTACTTTTAATCCCTCGATTACGTTACTCCAGGGTTTC
This sequence comes from Calycopis cecrops, assembly GCA_001625245.1. Taxonomy (NCBI): domain Eukaryota; kingdom Metazoa; phylum Arthropoda; class Insecta; order Lepidoptera; family Lycaenidae; genus Calycopis; species Calycopis cecrops. Next base: position 41,603 of record LUGF01051417.1, on the reverse strand, counting down.
GCAATGTGGGGTATTCGACGGCAGGGGGTTCACAACAAGATTTACATAAGAAATATAATAATACTTGATGTCGAGTCAGAATTAAGGTTAAAATTGTCCAAAATTACTCCTAAAGTTGGCTCCATTTGTGACAAGAAACATGCATACCTACCCATTACATTAAAAGTGGTAAAAATATTTCTATTGTTTTCTTTGGGAGAGATTTAATTACTGTCTTATTGAGTTCGTTGTCACCTGGAAACTTTAACAGGGGTACGTGGAGCCGAAAGTTTAAGAAACCCTGCGTTACTCCATACAGCTGTAAGCGTTCTATTTTATCGGAGAAAAAGGTCCGCGGACTAAAATCCCTAACCTGCGCAGGTCATAAGAATTTTCTTATAAATTAATGTTTCGCTCGGTGCAGACGAAGAAAAGTAATTCTAGGTTGACATTGTAATGTTATATCGTCCTAGCCGAATTCGGCTACGGCGGCCGTCAGTATAGACGAGCCATCTGCGCAGGACATATTACAGTGCACAAGTGTGTGCATTCACTCTCTATTCTCTCATTCTCATATTCCGATGGGACGGCAGTCCGACACGACCGGAGAGAAATTAGGCGCAGGACTCACAGCTTAACGTGTTCTCAGAGTCACGGGTGTTGTCATACGTACATACACACATATATACATAGTTAAGTCTCAAAATGAAGAGCCACTGACCTTTTTACATTCCCTCCTGCGGTTCGACCTCAAATTCTCTAATCTTTTCTTCAACTCTACGACATTCGCGTCCGGGTACACGGTTCTGTATTTAACAAGTAGAGCACGCAGAGCCTTGTCGCGCACGTCTCGCGCACAATATTGTGGATGGCCCCTGTCCCACAACACCGGGTGCTCCTTGTACAGCTGCACAACTTCCTCCATGACCTCTTGGTCCTGGATGATCATTCTGCTTCTTTTCTTTCCTTTAGACTCGTCTGGTGATTTCTCAGAACTGTTCGTCGGCAGATGTGAACTTGTCTCCTGCATTCAAATGCAATGTTCGTGAAAATACCTCTCGCTTACACGAGACAGCTGTGCTGTCGCGTTTCGTGCTGTGTCAGTAGCCGGTGGCCCATGGAAGTGGTAGGAGGAAGGAGGGCAGCGCATCTGCCTCCTCTCCTGCGCCTCTATGCGGATGTCTAGGGTCGTCGGTAGTCAAGAAAATGGCTCCGATTTGCCTCCTTATACTATAAAAAAGGAGAAGTCTGGCCTTTTCATCAAGGCTCGCCTGTCGCTGGAGGGGGGTCCTATTGCTTGTAGATCCGACCCAATTATAGCGGCTGATGGTACCCGCACTTGCCGAGCCCGACACTGTACCCGGATAAGCCACGCGGGCTCCTGCTTCCTGGGTAGCGAACGTAAAGGCATTTCTTTGCGTTACCAAAAAAAGGGAGTACCCACTTAAGTACTTACGTCATCATCCTCGGGGTCGGTGACCGGTTCCAGAGCGAGCGCGGCCTCGTCCGGGACGCCGTGGACGAACATGAGCTTGTCGTAGTACCACAGTTTCGGAGTCTTCTCCCTCCCTTGCGCCAGTGCATTTAACACCTAGCGGTTAAAAAATGAAACACTCCATACTTTATTACGCTCAGGGCGTTGCGCTTTTCTGGACTACATTTTGTCCAAAAATTATAAGAATTGTTATTTAAATTAACGGTTTTTATCGAACAAAAGTTGTTCCAAGTTGACATACGTACATACCTACATACATTTACATAATTACCTATAGGGTTCGTGCAATAAACATAGAGGCAGCACATGTGGTTTCTCCTAATATTAAATTGAGGTATTAAATGCTAACAAATAAAATAGGCCAAGTGCGAGTCAAATTCGCTCACGTAAGGTTCCGTACCATTATTATTCATAAAAATAACTTGGTTTTTCATAGCGTTTGTTGTTGCGGCAAAGTTGTATATGCATTTTTTGAAAATTTATTATTTCTTAAAAACTAACAATGATATCTCGCTAAAAGAAATTTTCTTTGAAAGTTTCCTTTGAGGTCTACAATGTGCCAGTTAAAAGTTCATATGTCAGCCACCAGTTACCATAACGGTCTATAAACTCATGCCCTCACAGAATATAAAACAAAGAGCCACTCACCTTCCTACGTTCCTTTCTGTGGTTTGATCTCAAATTATCTATTTTTTTTTTCACGTCCACGAGAGTCGCGTCCGGGTACGCCGTCCTGTACTTGTCCAGTAGAAGGCCGAGGACTTTGTCGCGTACTTCTTTTTTACAATATTGTGGATGACCCCTGTACCACATCACCGGATGCTCCCTGTATGTTTTTATTATTTCTTCCAGAATCTCTTTGTCCTGGATGTATGCTCTGCATCTTATCTTACTGTCATCCTGCGTAATCAAACGTTTATGAAAATTTGTATCATCACATTACACGCTCTACATGACGCTCGGATTTCCCTGTCTGTCTGGATCTAACGGGGACACCTTTTGTGTGCATGAAGCATGCACCTAACATGCATACCCACTGAAAAGTCGTTTTTGCACGCCGCACTTAATGAGATATTATTTAATTCTGCCGTAAAATTAAAAATACTTTTCCAAAATAGAAGCTCAATACTTAATCGAATCCGAATTTACCAAATGTTCCAGACAATGCGTATATTTAGGGTGACAAGTCGGCAGAATGCTAATGGTATTTTTTTTTCCCAGGAAAATGCTTTAATGTACCATCCATTCGGCCCGGGGTAGAACGGAAGGGTGTTGCTACTACTAGAACTACTGCGAGAGCCTTCGGCCTCTGTAGTGGAGCGCCCCGGATCTGGTAGCATCAGGACACGTGGTACCTATCCTTAGGTTACACAGACTTGTAAGAACTTACGTCATCGTCGTCCTCGGAGTCGCTGAGCAGGAGGGAGACAGAGCTGTCGTCCAAGACCTGCGTCTCCAGGAACATGAGGCTGCCGAAGTACCACAGCGTCGACTTATAGGGTGGCTTGTCACCTCGTCTCTCGGACTCTAGTACCTGCAGGTCAAAAGTTGTGTGAAAATCACATCCCATTGAAGTGGGTTGAAGGTGTTCGCACATTATACTGACTCGACGCCGACTCGACTCCAACTCAACTCGACGTATGGTATTCAAATGTAAGCTTTATGTTGTGTTTCTTAAGAGTGAATTTGCCAACAAATTGCGATACTCAATAGGTGGACGATACGTCAAATAATTCACTCAATATTTTAATGTTATAATTGTGGTCGTATAAAAATCAAATTTACAACCAATCAACAACTTTACAAACGGCGTTGGAGACGTTTCTCTTCTTGTATAAAAGATAAAACTTAAAATAAAGTTTCTCGCATCACTTTAGGGTACCTAAATGTGTTAAGTGCGTCGCTCCTCCAATAAAACTGTCAACAGATTGTCATTTCAAAAT
>LUGF01051417.1:14112-35634 GCA_001625245.1 Calycopis cecrops | reverse complement strand
ACGTTTATTTATCTCACAATGGTATTTTCTCACAATGATATACAAAATACAATATTATACAGACATATGATTGATAACCACTGTGAGGAGCGGAATCTGTACTAGGCGAGCCCGTGTGACAGGATTCCGGACCCCCACTCGGGTCATTACATAACAAAAATAATACATAACAAAAATATAAAATAAAGTAAGTAATTCAAGTGAAATGTTAGTGTGTGCGTGTATGTTTGTGGTTGTGTATGTGTATGTGGTTGTGTGTGTGTGTGTGTGTGTGTGTGTGTGTGGTTGCGTTTGTGTGTATTTGTACATAATTAGACTATTGGGTTATTTTTAATAGATCTTCTATTTCACCATATGATTTCGATTTCAAATATATGTCCAGGGCTTTTTACATTCCATACTGGCTTTTGGGTAAATATTAAGAAATTTGTTTATTTTATTATATAGATAAGGCCCGAAAAATATTTGAAATCTTTTTACAAATGGCGAAGAAGAATTGGATTTAAAGATAATGTCCTTTCTCCTTGCATTATTGTACCATACAGGGTCGAAATTTGTTTTAGCATGTATAAAAGTTACAGATTTGAATATAAATAACTGTCGGACAGATAAAACTTTAACTTCAGAGTATAATTGGGAGGTTGGATAACTGAAGGGTTTATTTATGATAACTTTTAGAATAGCACGCTGAGCACGTTCTAGGTGTATCATATAGCTTTTATGGGTACCGCCCCAAGATACTATACAATAGGTCACAAGACTCTGGCACAACGCAATCATTGAAGCGGAGATAACAATAATTTGGATGTTTATGGGCGTACGTAGTCATCTTGCGCCAACAGTTTGATAGTCGCCTTCGGGGGGACGTTTCCCCTGAGCCCCCAAGAGGTTTCATCACACTCTAGTCACCGGTAGGTACCTACACCATGACTTGGGGTCTAAGCAATAAGCTGTCTCTTTAACGATGTAAGTTCTATTATAGTGCTGCAGCAGGATCTGATCAGCGACACCGGGGAAATCACACGCCGGCGTGAAGTGATGGCTATACGCGTCACGCGGCTTTAAAGGTCAGAGGGATCATTGCGGTCGGTCGGAAGGATACTTACCCGAACGTGACACGTTTCACCTGACGTTCAAAATATACAAAGAAATCAATAAATAAAAATGATGAATTATAATTATTTTATTTACATTAATAAATACATAGGTATGCTTAATAAGGTTCAAATGTACATTTAAGACTAGGTGATTATTGACACTGAATCCACGCATTGTGAATAATGCCCAGAAATTATGGACAGAATGGTAAAAAACCAAATATAAAATTACCACATTGACCGGGCAATCTCTATAACTCCCGTTTGTTTTAATTCTATAATTAGGTACAGGACTCGCTTATAATTAGGATATTCTTTTCATGACGTCACTTGTTTTATCTTAAATTACGAGAAGACCAACAATATTTATAATGTCAAGCCAATCAAGTATAATAAGAGGTAGAATTACATTGTTTGTAAGTGAATTAAGACGGCACGACCACGGAGGTAGAGTTACCTTGCTCAAGCGGATACCGATGTACAGTCACAGCTTTATTGTCGCGTTTCGTGCGGTGTGTGAGTATCCGGTGGCTTAACAAAAGGAGGAGGAGGAAGGAGAGCAACGCCCCTGTACAACCTCAATGCGGATGTCTACAGACCTCGGTAGTCATAAGAAAATGGCTCCAACTGCTCGTTTGTCCCCATATACTAAAAAAAAAGATGAATTAGGAAATTCATATCTTTTCTTAGTTATATTTAGAAATAAAATAAAATAGTTTATCATTATTCATAAAGCGCATACGTCATTATAATGCCCTTGTTGAGTATTTGACTCGCAACATGTGCGCCATCAACTCTCCCATCACGAGCTAGTTGTACTTCTCAGGGTTCAGTTTCAGTTGAGAATGCGCGGAGAGTTTGTTCAGCCTCGCGTAGAAGATGACCTCGGAGATCAGCTTCTCGGCCACCGTGCGCTGGAAGCTGTCCAGAGGCTCCAGCTGCAGCCCCACCGTCCTGCCGAAAGACTTCGCCTCTTCAGAACTGCTGCTCGCCTGGTCGTTCTCGGTGCTTGGTGTCATGTTCCCCTCATCTATATACACTGTCGACAGTTTGCGTTTCTTTGGAGTGATTATTACAAGTTTATCTTCATCTTCTTTATCATCTTCATCATCATCATCGTCATTGTCATCATCTTTATCATCCTCAAGTCCAGTAAAATCCCGCTATAAAGTAACAGTGACAGGTTATCTGTATTCTATATACTTTATAATTTGACATGTGTGATGTAATAATTTGTGTAAAATTAAACGTGTGTGCTTTAGAGCACACAGCTGAAGTAAAACTTAATTATTGATTTAATACACAAATTCATTACCGTAATTACAGTGATAATGTGTCATATGATATTTATTTTTCAAATACTGAAATGTTGCACTTAATTTGAAAAAAATTATGCACTTAATCGTATTTGAACTTTGAATGACCACTTCCATAGGCCTCGCCCGATGTGTGATTTTTGTAACGCTCTCCCCAGCTTCTCCCCATATCAAACGCGTATGGAAGTTTTACTTAAAAAATATTGTAACATTTTGATTTATTTTGAAAAATCTATGCATTTCAGAACATTAACTACAAGTCGGAAATGGAAATATTTTGAGTTCGCGTCAAATCTATTTCTTACACTTACGTTTTCATCGATACACTCCTCATCCGTCTCCAGTTGGTGCTCTGGTTCGGTCTTAGGTGAGCTGATCGTCAGCTGGTGTGTACTGTCCTCCTGCGTAAGCAATTGATCGTGAAAATATGTGCTTTTATATTGCTTAAATGTCCCACACCTACAACATGTTGATTGGCGTGGCGTGGGATCTAGGTGGGGGCACAGGGGCTGCTGCCCCGAGCCCCTTAAAGCTTAAGGGCCTTAAGACCTTTTCTGTGCCCAAAGACGACCCCTTCTCAACTACAAGATCTCCAAGGCCCAGCCCCGCCAGAGTTTAGGCCGGCGCTGGTGATAGGTTCTAGGCTATGCGCTTAAACCTATGAACTTACCACATGACCCTCACCACCGGAGTACGTGGGTTTCCTGAAGAAGACCTTGTTCTCTATGTACAGGAGCGTGTCGTAGTACCACAGCGACGGGGTGTGACAGGCCGCCCCTCGCGCTTTGGACTGCAACATCTGTTGGTAACGAGAGGTATGCGTTGACCATGATCAGAACGTGGCCTGTAGTCTTGTGATACAAATGTCAACATTTTTGAAAGAATTATTATCTACTAGCGGCGCCCCGCGATTTCGCCCGCGTAAATTTAGATTCCGTGGAATTTCGAAAATCATCCCGTAGGAACAATTTTTCGGGATAAAAACTCCTATGTGTTAATCCATGTTACCTACTCTCTATGTGTGTGCTAACTTCATGAAAATAGGTTTAGCAGTTTTTGCGTGAAGGAGTAACAAACAAACAAACAAACATACAAACTTTCGTATTTAAGTATAATATTATAGGAATAGGACACAAGAATAATGTAACAGTAAAATCCATGTGTCTGTATATTGAATATATTTACAAAAAAACTAATTGGGGCGATGTTAAAATAGTATCAGAACACTTTTAAACGTTTTTAATTATTTAATTTGCCTGTTTGTCCAGGCTAATCTCCAAAACTACTGGACGGATTCGAATGAAACTTTTTGTGGCGTGTAGATACCAAGGCTAACCAATATCTATAATACTTTTTACTGTGGGAAAATCGCTCATTCCTACGGGAAATTCAGTACTTATACTTTACCGTTTAAATACGTCGGGATTTGAAAATTTAAAATAATTATACTATTTAAAATACGATACGCGAACGAAGTTGCTGGCATCAGCTAGTTTATTTATATATTAGTTCACACAGTCCGATCAAATTAGACTACAAAATAAGAATGAAGTTAATATACTAGTGGTTAATATAAATTCCCATCAAGCTGAAAATTTGTAAGTATAATTTTTGAAAACATAATTAAAAAACAAAAATCTAAATTCCCCACCCTTGCGGTAGGTACAAGGAAAGAAAATGTCTCGAGGTCAAGAGGCCTAAAGGTAAAAAAAATGGGTTATTCGCTATATTCTTCAAAACGGTATTTTTTTAAGATAAAGCTTATTACTTCAGACAAAACATGTAGGTATCTAGATCATAAAATTATCTATAAAAAAGATATTAATATTTTTTTCCCTATAAGTCACCAATCATACTCACAAAAACAATGAATGTACTCATTTTTACCAACTTGGAATGTCCAAATTGACCAGACTATAATACATAGTTACCAACTCACCAGTAACTATAATTAATTGGCACCGACACATGCTCAAAAGTTACTCCAGGTTTAAACACGGACTTAAACATTTTATAGCCGTTACTTTTAGGAAGAGGTAGTTGTACGTTGCATGGATGTAGCCGAATTGGGCCGGCTTTACCGGGTACGTAAGCTACCTCTCGCTTACACGATACCGGCTTAAAGTGACTGTTGTGCTGACGCGTTTCGTACGGTACGTAACTAGGGTTGCCAACTCAATTGATCAGAAATCCGGGAGGACTAAAATAAAGTTCATGAACATGTTTGGAAGGCATTTTTGATGTATGAGACTACAATAATTTAATTTTGCCACAGCCCGCCGGGGTTGCAACTTGCACGCCGCCCGCCATTCGCCAATCGGGGAGATTTTCCCTGCGTTCCGAGCAGGGAGATTTTAAAATTTAAGCCTTTTTTTCGGGAGAATCCCGGAATTCCGGGAGAGTTGGCAAACCTATACGTAGCCGATGAAGATGGGAGGAGGAAGGGCGTCAATACATCTGTCTACCCTGTCTGCAGATGTCTATGTTCGTCGGTAATCATGAAAATATCCCCGACTGATCATTTGCCCCATTCTACTAAAAAAAAAGAAAAAAAAAAACAGTTTATAAGATCCGTTCACCTTTCTATACTCCCTCCTGGTGTTGGCCCTCATCCCCTCTATCTTCTTCCTCAGCCGTTGCTCGCTCATGTCTCTCTTCACCCTCCTGTATCTCTCCAGCAGAGGCGCGAACGTCCTCTCCTGCACCACCCGCCTCCTGTACTGCGGATGCATCTTGTTCCACAAGACCGGGCGCTCCTTGAACATGCGTAGGACTTCGCCCATCACTTCTGACTCTAGGGGGGACATTTTGTCTGGTTTCCTTAATCCTGACTCGCTCGCTTCTTCGTTCGACTAAAATATAGATTATCTAGTGTCATCATGTAAATTACATTGTCGAAAAAATGATGTTGGCTTGGGCGTGAGCGGCCAACCGTATATTTCTTTTTATAGTAGGTGTAAGGAGGCAAACGAGCAGTCCAAGCCAGTTTTAGTACTACCGACGTCCACAGACATCCTCACACAAGTTATACAGATGGGTTGCCCCTCCCTCTTCCCCTTCTATGGCCCACCATATTCCTACTCAGACGAGGCTGTCACGTTAGGCCGGTATCGTGTAAGCGAGAGGTACCTCCTTTCTTTTCGGCAGCAAAACCGCGACACCACTATTTACTTTATCAGATTTTTCATGACTAAATCTGATGATTCGTCGGTTTTGCACGTCTAAATGGGATTTTGGTAAAGGGGGTAAACGAGCAGTCGGAGCCATTTTCATGACTACCGACGCCCATATGCATCCGTTTAGAGGCTATACAGATGCACTGCCCTCCTTTCTCCTCCCACCTCCGTGGGCCACCGGCTACTTGCACACCGCACGAAACGTGACAGCTGTCACTTTACGCCGCTCTCGTGTGATTTTAATTAAGTTCTTTGTTAATAACTATATAACTTCCAAAAGCGAAATACAGTGTTTATGACAACGTGGAAATCTAGGACAAGACAGCAAGCTATTACTGGTGATAGGTGTTAGCGGAAATCTAGGACAAGACAGATGGTGATAGGTGTTAGGTTCAGCGTCAGATTAAGCGGTGGGACACGGGGCTCGGATACCATGGCACTAAGAAGGGGTCCTTTTATGGTTACAAAAATAATGTTAAGGCCCTTAAGCACTCTACAACCCCGGCGTAAGAGGTAGAGCCACACTTCATGCATGCAGCCGAATTAGGCCGGCACGACCAGGGAGGTACCTCTCGCTTACACGAAACCGGTGTAAAGTGACAGCTGTGCTGTCGCGTTTCGTGTTGTGTGTAAGTAGCTGGTGCCCATGGAGGTGGCAGGTGAAAGGAGGGCAGCACATCTGTATAGCCAGTATGCGGATGCTTATTATGAGCGTCGGTAGTAATGAAAATGACTCCGATTGCTCGTTTGTCCCCATATAACATAAAAAAAAAGCCCCCCTTATCCCCCACCTGGTTCCCGCGTTGCCAAGTTTTGCCCTTACGTCTGTATGACTTAAGGGCTACATGGCTTACCTCCCCCTCCCCCTCGGAGTCTGTCGGCTGGTCGAGAGAGACGCGACGTATCCTCCTCTCCTTGAAGTACTTGTCCTCGAGGAACATGAGGTCGCTGAAGTACCACAGCGACGGCTTGTAGCAGGGCTCCTCCCCTTTCTGCTGAGACTCCAGTATCTGTGGGTTCAAATTGGGAGAAAAAAATTACATATCAAAAAGTGTAAAAAGTTTAGTTAATAAAGTGTGTTCAAGTTTTGGGGAGAGGAGAAAGGATACCTTCCTTTATTCCTGTAAAAGGTCTATGCGGATGTCTGTAGGCGTGGATAGTGATGAAAATGGCGACTGCTCGTTTGTCCCTATACTAAAAATAAAAGAGCCAGTCACCTTTCTATATTCCCTCGTGAAGTTCGACCTCATATTCTCCAGGCACTTTTTGAATTCTTTGAGACTCGCATCCTTGACCAACGTCCTGTATTTCTCTAGCAGCAGCCCGAACGCCTTGTTCCGCACCTCCAGCATCATATACTGAGGGTGACTCTTGTTCCACAGCACCGGATTGTCCTTGTACATCCTTAAAATCTCTTTTAGAAGCTTCTTCAGCGAGTTGCTGTACATGGTTACCGTCCGACATGCAGACAGAACGGCTGCCTGGCGAGCACTGCCTGTGGCGTGTTGCACAGGCGCGGAAGACGGCGTCGCTCCGTCCCTCTCTGTTCACATACGTGCGAGTGAGACGTAACGTGCCACACAACGCCGCGCCTGTGCTCAGCATTATACATGTTGACAAAAATCTTTAAATCGGTGTGTTTATCATCTTGTAGGTTGCCAACCGTACTATGAAATATAGTATTTATGTTTCAGGTCTGTGTACTATATACTGTTGAAGAAATATACCTACCAATAGTACGCAAAAATACTATATTTTCTAGATTGAAATATTTATATTGCAGATAGCGAAAAATAATGTTTATTGGAGCTCAATGCCTCAATGGCCTTTTTTTTTACTTGAACCTGTTTCGCCTACCTCTTCTAAATCTAAAGTAGGTAACAGCTATTGCAGTATACTATATTTTATAATGCATATTTTGATAAATGCTATAATTATGTATTTCGCCAAATAAAAATTGGCAACCCTACTTGCAGGTCAAAGATTATTATCAATTGCTAATCCTACTAATATTATAAATGCGAAAGTTTGTATATTTGTTTGTTCGTTTGTTACCCGCGCTTACTACATATCGAGTTAAAAGTAATCTATACGACTTTTGTTAATGTGATGTTCGTTCATAATAGGTATGTGAATGCTTTGCAGTTCAAGTATTTAGGGTTCCGTAACTCAAAAAAAGCGGTGCCATTATAGAATCAATTTTACGTCTGTCTGTCTATACAGGGTTATTTTTTGGTCACCGGCCAAATTTTCAGGTTTGCTTCAGAATCAATAATACATTCAATTTATGAAATATAAAATATTAAAAAAATAATTAGATACAATTACTTTGTCCCATGTTGCAAAACATATTTCTTGGTCACCAAGTGCACCACACTCGCGACTCACGGTATGCCGACGTCACTGACCTTGAAGTCGATACATTTCGTATAAGAACAACAATCGATGACTTTTTAAGGACCATTTCAAATCGATTTTTATTTATAAAAAACCGGCCAAGTGCGAGTCGGACTCGCGCACAAAGGGTTCCGTACCATATCTACGAAAACGGGAGCTTATCTTTTGTATGGGAGCAAAAAATCACGTTTATTGTATGGGGGCCTTAATCCTTAAATATTCATACTATTTAATTTTTTAGTATTTGTTGTTATAGCGGCAACAGAAATACACCATCTGTGATTTCAACTGTCTAACTATCATAGTTCATGAGAATACAGCCTGGTGACAGACGGTCGGTCGGACGGACGGACGGACATCGGAGCCTTAGTAATAGGGTCCCGTTTTTACCCTTCGGGTACGGAACCCTAAAAATTTACAATTAGACGATAAAATTTAAAACACCCTCTTGGAATGATGTTTACTTCCTTAATTTAAAATATGGCCGGTGACCAAAAAATAACCCTGTATGTAAGTCTGTCTGTCTGTAAGGTTTAGTAAGATGTAGTGCCACGCTGCATGCATGCATGTAACCGAATTGGAGAGGCAAGACAGGTGAGGTGCATCTTGTTTACATAATACCGGCGTTTCGTGCGGTCTATGGTGGTGGCTCATGGACTATGGAGGTGGGAGATGGTAGGAGGGCAACGCATCTTTACAACCTCTATGCGGATGTCCATACTGTGTATAATGGCTCCGACTGCCGTTCGCCCCGTTATACTATAAAGAAAGTATTTTTGCTAGTTACATGTGTAGTTCGTTTCATGTAAAATTTGCACACACGGCCGCAAATGTAAGTTTGTCAGCTTGTAGGATGCTGCAAACTTATTTTTCGGGTTGCTTTTTGCCTCCTCTAATTCTTTGATCTAACATCATCAGTAAAGTTTTTCTTCTATATCTCTATTGTATGAGCACAGGGCAAGATAACCAAAAATCGTTTGTTTAACACTTATTATGTAAGCAGTAAAAAGGAGTAGGTACATAGTAGGTAGGTACTCCTTTAACACCAGGAAAAGGGAATATCTAATATTTACCAAATTATTATATAAATGTCTCTTTAAAATAATAAATAAATAAATAAATATTTACTGCACACCAAAAAAAATCTCTTACAACGTAAATACACTGTAGGTATATAATATTAAATGTACAATAGGCGGCCTTATCGCTTTAAAGCTGTGCTTGCTGCTAAGTGCTAAAACTAAAATAGTGTTATCTTCCAGACAACCATCACTTGAAAGACATAGTGCATGCAAACATAATTAAACTAATTTTAATCAATAAAACGTTTTCTAATAAACTAATATCAAATAACAAATAAGTATGTAAAATCCACCAAAAGACTTTTTTCAAACAAGTTAAAGAGCGAAAAAATGTAATCATCCTCTGTGCCGGGCGGCTACATCCCGCAATGGTGAATGACTTCACCGGACTAGGGCGGGGCGCTCGAACACCTGATGATACAGCGTGTATGATGTGAGAAAAAAAATTTTGTTGTATACCCTGAAAATGATATACTTAATATGTGGTTACATTTAATGCCTGTCGCTTTTATCAACCTTGTTTAAGCAAAAAATAATGATATGTTTTTTCAGTAACTGTGATTTTAGTGTGTTCACCAGGACTCAAAGAGTAGTCATGGCCTTAGGTACATTTAGTCAGCTCTGGATTAAGCTCTGGCGGGGCCCTGGGCTTAAGATACCTTGGAGTTGAGAAGGGGGCCCTTTTATTGGTTCAAAGGCCCTTTAGCCCGACGGGGCTCCGGCTGCAGCCGCTGGATCCGGGGCTGCTTATAGTAACGAGGTGAGAGGTGACGAGTAGTAAGAGGTAGTGCCACGCTGCATGCGGTCGAGTTGTACCGTCACGACCGGGGAGGTATCTATCGCTTACACCATACCGACGTAAGCTGTGCTGTCGCGTTTCGTGCGATGTGCTTGTAGCCGGTGGCCCATGAAGGAGGAAGGGGGGCAACACATACTGATATGCGGATGTCTATGAGTAATTGGCTCCGACTGCTCGTTTGCCATCTTTCTTCTACTATAAAAACACTTCTTTAGTAAGGAATATTCATGAAAATTTCTCCGACTGCTCGTTTGGCTCCTTATACGATTAAAAAAAATAGTAGATAACAAAATATGTATAGACTCGTCTTTATCATCATCACACTTGATCATCAGGAAATATAAAATAATAAACCCATCGATAATGAAAAAATATTTATTAAAAAAAAATCGAACTTAAAATTTAATTTCTTAACTCTTATTGACTCAGCCCAGACAAGACCTAAATATAATACCTACATCATATAACCTATAATCTCTTAGTTTATTCGTCATGATCAGTCTCAATCCACCTTTTCACTGTTTGTTTAAGCGATGAAAGTCTTACATTACTTGTACCAGACTGGGATAGTGTGGAGTCTAGATGTCGATCTTAGTCAGATCCTATTCTCTTCTGCCAGGCTCCGACTAATGGTACTTATCAGCGTTGAGATGGAACAGGGAGCCTGCGGAGAGTTTGTTCAGCCTCGCGTAGAAGATCACCTCGGAGATGAGCTTCTCAGCCACCGTGCGCTGGAAGCCGTCCAACTGCTGCAGTTGCAACCCAATGGTCTTGCCGAACGCCTCGGACTCCTCTGTACTGCTGCTCGCCTGGTAGCTTTCCGGTTTATCTTTCTCTTTCTCTTTCTTTGTCCTTTCCTTCTCTATCTTTCTTCCCTTGTGAACTGTCGCTAAATTTGGTTTCTTGGGCTTCGGTTCCTCTTCGGTGTCTTCGTAGTCTATTTGGTAATCCTCCTGCAAAGTAATGAGTTAAGTAAAGATAACTAGAAGAGGTGGAAGCAGCATTGTAGCCTAGTTGGGCTGGTACGACCGCGGAGGTGGATACGCTGTGTCACAGCTATGCTGTCGCGTTTCGTGTGGTTTTTGAGTTTCCGATGGCCCACCGTAAGGCAGGAAGGAAGACATATCTGCATGACAATAATGTTGATATCTATGGGCAACGCTAGTCATGACTTCACGGGGGTTCCTTATTTACGAGACAGTCAAGAAAGGGAAAAAGGGATGTTGTAGAGAAATCTATTACCATAAAGGCCTTGTAAGGTTTGCTAGCGAGACCCCTCTAAACGTAGGGGCGTAAGGGGCGTAGGGCACAGCAAGGGCTAACTTTTGTCACGTGGTTAATCAGGCAATGGATGCTGGCTACACAAGGGAAGGATCGACCTCCTTGATAAATCTTAATCATAATCCTAAGGAATCAGGAATAACTGTCACTTTACAAGATTTAATACAACTTACTTCGTTTTCATCAACGAAGGCCACTTCGGTGAGCTCGTGTGGTGACGTCACGGCACGGGTGGAGCCCGTCTGCGTCAGCCTGCTGGGCTGGTGCGAGCTGTCCTCCTGGGAAGGAAACATCTACTTTTAATTTGCTGCCATTGCCACATGGACAAATACGACTGTACCAGGGTAATCTGTAAGGTACGAGCACCAAATATACGAACTGAACTGTGCCTTTTAAATGACTTGAGTTATATGTTAATAGGTGTATATGTTCAAGGAAAAGTCATTATATGTAGTTCGTATTTATTGCTTAATTCACTGATAACTTACAGGTACATAATACTCGGTTAATTGGTAGTGCTGGTTAAAGAGTTGGTTGCCGACTGAGGAATCGTTGGACGATTCTCACGTCATAAGCCAAGCGTCCCTGACGCGGCATTTAATCACGTGTGTGTGTCCCCTACATATCTCTGACTCTGAATACCCGCGTAATGCATTGGCTATGCTGTCGTGTTGTATGAGTTTCCAATGGCCCGTTAGGTGAAGCGCAAAGCGTTTCCGCAGCCTCTTGTATCGATGTTTATGACCTGTTTTTTTATGGTATAGGGGGGCAAACGAGCATTCGGAGCCATTTTCATGACTATCGACGCCCATAGACATCCGTATAGAAACTGCACAGATGCGCTGCTCTCCTTTCTCATCCCACCTCCACAGGCCACCGGCTACTTACACACCGCACGAAACGCGACAACACAGCTGTCACTTCACGCCGGTCTCGTGTAAGCGAGAGGTACCTCCCCGGTCCTGCCGGCCCAATTCGGCTGCATGCAAGCATACAGTGTGGCATTACCTCTTACTCAGACCATCCTACCTACTTCGATAAAGATAGTTAGTATCAGGTTTCTTATTCTAAAGAAATAAAAGAACATAATTAGCTTATCATTTTTCTTATAAAATAATTGCCCACCAGAATGACCCATTCCAAAGGAATGGCTGGCAATAGTCTATATTGAGATAAACAAGCAGTAAGTGTATTCAGCCTCACATTTACCTATTAATGAAAATTCTCGACATAAACATTCTTGATATTATAAATGAGAAACTTTGGATGTTTGTTCTTTCACTAAAGATTATGGAACTTTATTACAATTGGGACAAATAGAGATGACAAACGGGAAACGGTTCCTTCGGGATATATTTGAGCAGCAACAGACCTCCTTCTTACCTCATTATCCTCGCAGTCCGTGCTCGGGTCCAGGGAGTTGGCGGTCTCCTCTGACACCGCGCTCTCGATGAAGTTGAGCGAGTAGTAGTACCACAGCGTCGGCATGTAGCACGGGAAATCTCCCCGGGCTTTCGACTCTACCACCTAAATATAGAAGAGAATAGAAATAAATTTATCCAATGCTTCACAAGCAGATATAACAGTATACACATATAAATTACTAGAACAGAGAAAAAAACAATTTAAGAACATGTTGCATATTCATGCACAGTGATGCAATGCGAGGAGCACTGAAAATGATGCCGACTTAGACGCTTTTTAGACGCTGGATGCAGCGACTAG
The DNA here is from genome assembly GCA_001625245.1 of Calycopis cecrops. NCBI lineage: Eukaryota > Metazoa > Arthropoda > Insecta > Lepidoptera > Lycaenidae > Calycopis > Calycopis cecrops. The sequence continues at coordinate 22,761 of LUGF01051417.1, read as the reverse complement.
ACGCGGGGGGCGGCGGGCGCACACTTCAAGACGCCCGACGCGGCGACTTAGTCGCTAATGTATGTCAGTTAACGTCTAAATGCAGTCGCGAGATGGCGATACTGTCGCGCGACTCTACTGCGACCGGTCGCAGTAGAGTCGGTAAGTCGTGCGACAGTATCGATGTAGTCGCAGGCACCAGCTAATAATAAAATATAGAGTCTGTCACGATAAGGTAGCTTTCTAATTGTGAAAGAATTATGAATTCGATACAAACAACCACAAACTATATCCTTTATATATATTATATATCTACATTTTGTAATTAGGTACTTTACTGGTTTTAAAAAGATATTTATTAAAGGTGCTAGCGAGCTTTTCTCGACGTTTCGGCCGGGTTTCACCAGCGCGGCGGTGGTCACGAGACGACTCACGTATAATATAAGTAAGTTATTAGTACGTATTAGTACAAGTACCATACTTAGGTATACATACTTCCCGCGCAACTTAACTTGAAATTGCGATACTTAAAATAAAATATAAATATAAATAAAACCACTTCATATTCATAACAGTAGCATTTGATATTAAATAATATTAATTTCAAACTCGAGAAACTATCGCAAATTATTTTTAAACATTTATTTACACAGTAAACTGGCTATGACGTCATCGGCCCAGCTCTCAAGCTGCGCGGTTAGTAATAGTACTAACATAAATAAACAACATACAGGACTCATACAGTATAGAGACCGCGAAATATACAGTTATTTGGTCATGATAAGTTTAGACATTAAACTGGTAAAAGTTAAATGATAGATAATTACTAATTACACGTTGCTTAGTTGCTACGTTAGTCGATTTTGACCTAAAAGTGTATGTTTTACTACTACTTAGGCTCGCAGTCGTCAAACTAGACCCATATGGTAGAGTGTGGACCTAATGAAAGGTAGAGTCCAATCTAATCCATATTCTACTTCAGATAATATTCTACTAAGTACAAAAAAAATGTGACCAGTTTATAGTAACCAAAATGTATATATCCAAAATGTTTGAAAAGGCCAAAATCTCTCTATAACGAAGTCTGTGCATTACAAAAACACAAAAAAAAATCACCTTTTTATGTTCCCTCTTGTACGAAGTCCTCAAACTGTCTATTTTCCGTTTCATGGCGTGCAGAGTGGCGTCCTCGTAGACCGTCCTGTACTTCTCCAGCAGAAGGCCGTACGCTCGGTTCCGTAACTCCCTGCTGCTGTAGTGGGGGTGCTTCTGGTCCCACAGGCACGGGTTCTCCTTGTACATCCTCAGTATTTCCAGCAGCACGTTCCTCTCCGCGGCCAACATCCCACATGCAGACGCAGCCGCTGGCGTGCGAACACTATCCGCCGCGCTCGCTCGCCGCGCACGCCAGACGCCGTCCCTCTCGGCGGGCGCGCGTGCGAGCGGGACGCCGCGTCAGCATGTTGGCAACGCCGCAGCCCGCAGCTGCCTGGCCAGTTTAATGGAGCTGTTAAACGTACGAAGACATTTTGTAGGATCTGTAGCACGGGTTACAATGTTAATAATAATAACCATAACCATCAAGTACCGTAAGGATGTGTTTCGCGCATATTAAACAATAGACATTCTGCCACGCTGCATGCTTGCATGCAGCCGAATTGGGCCGGCACGACCGGGGAGGTACCTCTCGCTTACACGAGACCTGCGTAAAGTGACAGCTGTGCTGTCGCGTTTCGTGCGGTGTGTAAGTAGCCGGTGGCCCATGGAGGTGGGAGGAGAAAGGAGGGCAGCGCATCTGTAAAGCCTCTATGCGGATGTCTATGGGGGTCGGCTCCGGAAAATGGCTTCGGCTGCTCGTTTGCCCTCCTATACCATAAAAAAACCGTTCTTACCTCATTATCGTCGCAGTCCGTGCTGGGGTCCAGGGAGTTGGCGGTCTCCTCTGACACCGCGCTCTCGATGAAGTTGAGCGAGTAGTAGTACCACAGCGTCGGCAGGTAGCACGGGAAATCTCCCCGGGCTTTCGACTCTACCACCTAAACATAGAAAAGAATAGAAATAAATTTATCCAATGCTTCACAAGCAGATATTACAGTATACACTTATAAATTACTAGAACAGAGAAAAAACAATTTAAGAACATGTTGCATATTCATGCACAGTGATGCAATGCGAGGAGCACTGAAAATGATGCCGACTTAGACGCTTTTTAGACGCTGAATGCAGCGACTAGACGCGGGGAGCGCACACTTCAGACGCCAGACGCGGCGACTTAGTCGCTAATGTATGTCAGTTAACGTCTAAATGCAGTCGCGAGATGGCGATACAGGTCGCAGTAGAGTCGCTAAGTAAGCATCGATGTAGTCGCAGGCTCTAGCTAGTAATAAAATATAGCGTATGTAAGGTAGCTTTCTAATTGTGAAAGAATTATGAATTCGATACAAACAACCACAAACTATATCCTTTATATATATTATATATCTACAGTTTGTAATTACTTTACTGGTTTTAATAAGATATTTAATAAAGGTGCTAGCGAGCTTTTCTCGACGTTTCGGCCGGGTTTCACCAGCGCGGCGGTGGTCACGAGCCGACTCACGTATATTGTAAGTAACAGTAATTAGTAGGCATTAGTACAAGTACCACTATAGCTAGCACTACTACTAGCCGCGCAACTTAACTTGAAATTGCGGTACTTAAAATAAAATATAAATAAAAAAACACTACATATTCATAACAGTGGCATTTAATATTAATTTCAAACTCGAGAAACTATCGCAAATTATTTTTAAACATTTATTTACACAGTAAACTGGCTATGACGTCATCAGCCCAGCTCTCAAGCTGCGCGGTAAGTAATAGTACTAATATAAATAAACAACATACAGGACTCATACAGTATAGAGACTGCGAAATATACAGTTATTTGGTCATAATTAAATACATTTAGACATTAAACTGGTAAAAGTAAAATAATAGATATATATGTATATTCATCCTAGCCGGTTTCGGCTACGGCGACTGCTATGTTTATGTATGAGAGCGTAAATAATAGATAATTACACATTGCTTAGTTGCTATGTTAGTCGATTTTGACCTAAAAGTACGGTAACACATATTATAGTTTTACCACTACTTGGCTGGCAGTAGCCAGTCTAGACCCATATGGTAGAGTGTGGTCCTATTGAAGGTAGAGTCTAATCTAATCCATATTTAGATAATATTCTACTAAGTGCAAAAAAATGTGAGCATTTTATAGTAACCAAAATGTATATATCCAAAATGTTTGAAAAGGCCAAAATCTCTCTATAACGAAGTCTGTGCATTACAAAAACACAAAAAAAATCACCTTTTTATGTTCCCTCTTGTACGAAGTCCTCAAACTGTCTATTTTCCGTTTCATGGCGTGCAGAGTGGCGTCCTCGTAGACAGTCCTGTACTTCTCCAGCAGGAGGCCGTACGCTCGGTTCCGTAACTCCCTGCTGCTGTAGTGCGGGTGCTTCTGGTCCCACAGGCAAGGGTTCTCCTTGTACATCCTCAGTATTTCCAGCAGCACGTTTCTCTCCGCGGCCAACATCCCACATGCAGACGCAGCCGATGGCGTGCGAACACTATCCGCCGCGCTCGCTCGCCGCGCACGCCAGACGCCGTCCCTCTCGGCGGGCGCGCGTGCGAGCGGGACGCCGCGTCAGCATGTTGGCAACGCCGCAGCTCGCAGCTGCCTGGCCAGTTTAATGGAGCTGTTAAACGTACGAAGACATTTTGTAGGATCTGTAGCACAGGTTACAATGTTAATAATAATAACCATAACCATCAAGTACCGTAAGGATGTGTTTCGCGCATATTAAACAATAGACATTCTGCCACGCTGCATGCTTGCATGCAGCCGAATTGGGCCGGCACGACCGGGGAGGTACCTCTCGTTTACACGAGACCGGCGTGAAGTGACAGCTGTGCTGTCGCGTTTCGTGCGGTGTGTAAGTAGCCGGTGGCCCATGGAGGTGGGAGGAGAAAGGGGGGCAGCGCATCTGTATGTCTCTATGCAGATGTCTATGGGCGTCGGTAGTCATGAAAATGGCTACAACTGCTCGTTTGCCCCCTTATACTATAAAAAAAAAAGACATTTTGTTTAATCAATTGAAGATATTTTATAGGTATATTTAAGATATTTATTAGAGAAATACATAAAATAGCTAAATAAACAGACATGACCTTGCGGGATTCGAACAAGCGACCTCTGTCACAACCAAATCAAATTTCACCACTGCGCCAGCCTATTTTCAATAATAATAATTAATGTATTATGTAGTTCTTATTGTATCATTTGTTTAAAGTAAACTAAGTAACAAGTAACTTGTAGTATAGTTTAGTTAATTGTAGACCAGTTTTATTAGTGACCTTGATACTGACGCCATCTTATAAGTACCTACTTAATAAGTAAAAGTAGCTCAAACGTATGTTTTTAATTAATCATATTATATCGCAAGAAAATGTTTTTTTTTTATGGTATCCCACCCACGCCCATAAAGATCCGCATCGGGCTATACGCATGCGTTGCCCTACTTTCTCCTTCCACCTTCGCGGGCCACCGGGTACTTACACACCTCACGAAACGCGATAGCACAGCTGCCACTTTACACCGGTGTCGTGTATGTGAGAGGTACATCCCCCGTGTCGGGCCAATTCGGCTAAGACGCCCTTTTTCTGCTTCATAAAGGCTGTTTTTACTCTTTTTCCCTCTGAAAAGTCCTAAGTGTTCCCCTGAAATCTCTAGTACCGAGCTCCCGGGTCTGTGTGGAACCCGCGTGTGGACCGAGTTCCAACTGACCTGTGACCCCTGACAAGGTCTCAAAAACAAGCGAATCATCATCGTCACGATGCCGGTGTACTAGCTGTGCTGTCGTGTTTCGTGCAGTGTGTATCCTATGGCCCGTGGGAGAGGAGGAGGAAGGAGGGCAGCGCATCTGTATAGCCTCTGTGCGGATGTCTGTGGGCGTCGGTGGTCATGAAAATAGCTGCGACTGCTCGTTTGTCACTTTACAATGTTAACAATAAAATCTGCCAAGCCAACATGGCGTCGCACATGACGTCAGAAGAGCTGAGTGGTAGATAAACAACAATGCGCAATACACTTTGTGAGACGCGGTTTTGTCCGACACCGGCGGCTCGAGGTCTGTTCTCAGACTCACGGGCGAACGAGACGATTCTTTTTAAATTTAGTGGTACAAGGGGGCAAACGAGCAGTCGGAGCCATTTTCATGACTACCAATGTCCATAGACATCCGCAAAGAGCTTATACAGATGCCTTGCCCTCCTCCCACCTCCGTGAGCCACCGGCTACTTGCCGCACGAAACACGACAGCACAGCAGTCACCTTGCGACTGCCACTGGAAAAGCGGCCCCAGTTGTTGACATTGCAAGAACACAGGGAGCTGAACATACGAGTCTTAAAAAGACCTGCTAAAAGACCTGCGCACTTTGTTACCACGCGTAATAAAGGAACAAAAAAATAAAGTAGGATCTATTCTCCAGTGCTTGGAAATTGTCCGTTAGGCGGACCCAGACGAAATCGAGGAACTGATCGTAGTTTCATCCGAGGTTGAGATTTTTAGAGAGGTACCTACATGTAGAAGTACCCTCAGCTGCACAATGTAGGACATTGTAAGTCTGGACAAGGATCCCAGAGACAAACTTACTCGATTACACCGAAGACCGGTACCAGATTCGAATGAATGATATAGTAGGAGGAAGTGCCAGGCTGCAGACATGCAGCCGAATTGGGCCGGCACGACCGAGGAGGGGAGGTACCTCCTCGGTCGCTTAAACGACACATTAACACATTACATTACATACGTATAGGTATACTTACATTCCTATTTTTTTGAGACCTTTCGGAAAACTGTGCTTGTTTGTTCATTCGTAATTTAAACCGAATTTTAAAGGTCGACAACGCATCTGTTAGACCTCTGGTGTTGCGGATGTCTGTGGGCGTTGGTGTTCACTTTACATCAGGTGACCTAACTGCTCGTTTGCCTCCTATGCTATAAAAAAAAAAAACGCTGACGTCACTGCACCTCAGAACAACGCGCTGTGGCGGGAACCAATTCATTATTTTGTGATGTTTCATTGCGCACGGAAGGAAAGAAAGGAATTATTTCCTGCTTGGCGCTCTTTGACGTACCTAAATAATTTTTTTATAGCATAAGGAAGCAAAAGAGCAATCGGAACCATTTTCATGACGACCAACGCCTAGAGACGTCCGTATACCGGGTGTTCCAGACCACCCGTCCAGGCTGATTATTTCGAAAAGTTTCAAAAAAAAATCAAAAGAATAAAATACGTGTCAAATATTTTTTGAAACTCTATCAAATCATACCAAAAACACCCCTCACCCCCAACCCCCTGTTAGGGGTAGGGGGTGCAAATTTAAAAATTCAAATGGAAACCCGTATTTTTTTTTGCAGATTCGGATTTTTTATCGGAGATTATTTTTGTTTTTGTTTTGCTTTTGAACTAATTCTGTTTTGTTTTTGTTTTTATTTTTGTTTTTGACTTTGATTTTTGTCAAAATCAAAGAAAATCGTTTTTTGTCGATTGCAGCGCCATCTATGGCAAATCAAAAAAAATGTTCCAGACAAAATGTTTGTCTTTTTTCATGATGAATCCGAATCTGCAAAAAAAAATACGGGTTTCCATTTGAATTTTTAAATTTGCACCCCCTACCCCTAACAGGGGGTTGGGGGTAAGGGGTGTTTTTGGTATGATTTGATAGAGTTTCAAAAAATATTTGACACGTATTTTTTTGTTTTGATTTTTTTTTGAAACTTTTCGAAATAATCAGCCTGGACGGGTGGTCTGGAACACCCGGTATAAGCCATACAGATGCGCTGCCCTCCTTTCTCCTCCCACCTCCATGAGCCACCGGCTACTTACACACCGCACGAAACGCGACATCACAGCTGTCACGTTGCGTCGGTCTCGCGTAAGCGAGAGGTACCTCCCCGGTCGTGCCGACCCATTTCGGCTGCATGCAATGCATGCAGTGTGGCACGACCTCTTACTAAATATTCATATCATCTCGCGGGAAGAACTGTGGAGAGTGTCTCAGAGTTGACAGTTGAAACCGGTAGATGTTGAGGTAGGGGGCATTCACATATTATGATACCTAGGAGCCGGGTTGGTCCCTAGACCTCTGTCGGACTGGACCCTCAATGCAACACCGACTACACCCCGGTGTCTTCGGCCAGAATACTTGGAGGATCTGCAGGCAACAGGATCTACCGATAGACTGGCCTCGCCAGGCCAGACTTGCTGGCTCTAAACAATCCCTACTAGAAAGAAGAAAGAAGGAATAGTTTATTTGTGAAACATAAATATACATTTTGCTTTACTACCTAATTATGTTTCATTTTCACAAATTGGTCCCAAATCAGTATTTGCTGATATTCACCAGCACTACTAATACCTATGTCCTCCTATTCACCGTCGATTTCGGCTACGGCGGCCGTCTAATGTAGACGTGCCATCTGCGCAGGACATATTATAGTGCACAAGTGTGCGCGCAGACACAAGTGCACTCTCTATTCCCTCATTCTCATATTCCGATGGGACGGCAGTCCGACACGACCGGAGAGGAATCAGGCGCAGGACCGACGGCTTAACGTGCTCTCCGAGACACGGAGGTGTAACACTTCCTGACTCCGAACTGTTATTAGAAATTGAAAAATTGCAGTAACACTTGATCCAAGCCGGGATTCGAACCCGGGACCTCACGTCTGTAGTTGAACACGCTTACCACTAGACCATGAGGCAGTCTAAACCCTACTACGTCGTCAGAAATGCATTGGGGTTTACTATCCTGACTCCTGGCGCCAGTACTCTAGAGGAGCACACGCCACCAATGAATTGATTCTATGGCGTAAGGTCGTACCGGTCCTACTCGGCGTCATGCATGTTGGTATACTGATGCCAACTGATGCCCAAGATGATGAAGACATGTCGGAATCTTTTTATATAGGTAAGTGTCGAACAAGGAGGTTGTTCCGTAAACACCGGTCACAGACATTTGTTAAGCTGGATGTTGAGCGCGTACGTCTTGTACCTAGGTAGTTATCACCTTGTCTAGAAGTCACGGGGTACTACAGCATCGGAGCATGGCGTTACAGCCGGGTAAAATATTTGGCTCCGGGAACACCTTTACCTACCCATTCGCTTTAACAATAATAATATAAAGCAAACGAGCACTCGGAGCCATGCCACGACTACCGACGCTCGTAGACATCCGCGTAGAAGACCTACGGATGCGTTTCCCTTCTTCCTCCCCCTCCGCGGGACACCGCACGAAACGCGACAGCACAGCTGTCACTTTAAGGCCATCTCGTGTAGCGAGAGGTACCTCCCCGCACATCCCGTTGGGGACAGCACATCTGTCATAACCGTCATATGGATGTGTCTATGGCATCAGTAGTCAAGGTAACGGCTGCTCGTTTGCCCTCCTATACTATAAAGAAAAATATTGATTAACTTCTTCGTGGTCCGTCAACTTATTGGATTTTAAATTCGGTATTCCGGCTTCACTCAGCCACGAGAACTTGTACAATAACAAGGGTCTTCTCTACTGGAGTGTATTTTTTTTTTTATGATATAGGGGGGCAAACGAGCAGCAGGAGC
>LUGF01051407.1:3653-14841 GCA_001625245.1 Calycopis cecrops | reverse complement strand
CCATCACCGAGGGGATGTTTCCCCTCGCGAGCAATGCCCGGGCATGAGGTTCGCCTCGAGGCCCGTAGACCTGTCCCCCCCAGCCTTCCCAGGCTGAGAGAGAGAGAAGACACTCACGCGTAGATGGTTAGTGATTACCGCCGCCCATAGGCATCCGCAAAACTATTGTAGACGCATTGCCGGCGTTTAAGAAAGAGGAATGCCCTTGAAGAACCCTAAGTGGTATCGTATCGGAAATACCGAGTGCTTTTGTTGAATGAATGATGAATAATTTTCCTGCTTGTGCTTTCCTATCTCTTTTATAAAGTATAAGCAAACGTCGGGGTCTTTTGACGACTCCCGCGTCCACGGACAGCCGCATAATTGTTGTGCTGATGCGTTATTCCTCCACTCTAATGGGCCACCGTCTACTCACAAATCTGTCCCTTTAAGGTGCGAGAACCAGCCGTGCCGGCACCTGTAAGCTAGAAATAGTAACTACTATTTCTTTCTTTGTTTATTTTCGTCCCTACTATAATCTGAAAATGGGTTTTTTTGTTTTGTCCAGATGTTAGCGTGTGTTTGTTTAGCACTATCATTTGGCAGTCCTACCTACACACCATCAGACAACACCTTGAACGGTGACGTGAATGCGTTTCGCAGCTTCACCAAAACGTTGTAAATCATTATATTTACCTACAATTTTGTAATGAATTCTAGATTGCCCAAGCGGATATGCAGAGTCGGCGCGGAAACGGAAACGCTAGCTCGCTGACAAACTGATTTAACTGCCTATCTGACAGAGTCTGTATATCGCGCATGTGTGTGTACAGTCAGGATCATAACTCGAGTATATCATGCAAGTGTGCGTGCACACTGTGCAGTCAGAATCAAAACTCCATATCGTGCATGTATGTGTACAGTCAGGATCAAAAGTCGAGTATATCATGCATTTGTGTGTGTACAGTTAGGATCAAAACTCGAGTATATCGTGCATTTGTGTGTGAACAGTCGGCATCAAAACTCGAGTATATCGTGCATTTGTGTGTGAACAGTCGGCATCAAAACTCGAGTATATCGTGCATTTGTGTGTGAACAGTCGGCATCATAACTCGAGTATATCATGCAAGTGTGCGTGCACACTGTACAGTCAGAATCAAAACTCCATATCATGCATGTATGTGTACAGTCAGGATCATAACTCGAGTATATCATGCAAGTGTGCGTGCACACTGTACAGTCAGAATCAAAACTCCATATCGTGCATGTATGTGTACAGTCAGAATCATAACTCGAGTATATCATGCAAGTGTGCGTGCACACTGTACAGTCAGAATCAAAACTCCATATCATGCATGTATGTGTACAGTCAGGATCATAACTCGAGTATATCATGCAAGTGTGCGTGCACACTGTACAGTCAGAATCAAAACTCCATATCATGCACGTGTGTGTGTACAGTGCAGTCAGGATCATAACTCGAGTATATCATGCACGTGTGTGTGTACAGTGCAGTCAGGATCATAACTCGAGTATATCATGCACGTGAGTGTGTACAGTCAGGATCAAAACTCGATATCGTGCATGTGTGTGTACAGTCAGGATCACTCGTGTAACAGATGCAAATGCCATATCTCTAATAGAGAAACAAAAATTTCGATTTTATATACAAACTTTGGCACTAGATTTGTTGAACCAATTGATAGTAAGAGGTAGTGCCACACTACATGCATGCATTCAGCCGGCATAGTCGAGGAGGTACTAAGTTACTGGCGTAAAGTGACAGCTGTCATGTTTCGTGAGGCGTGAAAGTGGTGTGTAACGAATGTGTATTAACCTTTGCGGATGTCTATGGGCGTCGCTAGTCAAGAAAATGGCTCCGACTGCTTGTTTGCCTCTTTATACTACTTATACAAAAAATAATTGGACATGCCCATGTGTTGAGAAGCTGGATCTGTTCAGCCACTTTTAACGCTGACTGTACCTGGTACGTACGGGTCGTAGTTTAAAAATAAAAGGTAAACAATCTAAATAGAACGCAGTGGGCGTCTCGTCTCATAAAGGCAGCGTGTTCCCGGTACGCAATGATATAGGTCGCGCAAGGAGTAATGAGCGTTCGACGAGACAGCTGATGTTTGCACATTACACATATGCAAAATTCTCCGCGTGCGCGTACTACACCAATAGATTGAATATTACATCTGCGAAATAAGTAAGAGGTTCTTGCATCTCGTTTTTTTTATAGTATGCATAAGCCATATTAATGACTACATCCGTGATTACACAGATGCGATGCCCTTCTTGTTCCTCCCCCTGGGCTACAGGACACTTACACACAGCACGAAACGCGACAGCACAGCTGTCATCGTGTAAGCGAGAGGTACCTCCCCGGTCGCGCCTGCCCAATTCAGCTGCGATGCAGCGTAGCACTACCCCTTAAAAATCTCATTTCTTCCCCCACTTGCAAGTACAATCGTCAGTGTGCACGAGTGTGCGTGTACGTTTACGTAGTTTGCGTGTACGCGCGCGTGCGTGAGTAATTGTGTATCCAAGTGTTTAAACAATAGGTATGTTAACATTTTAGTCCACTTTACAAAGAATCATAATTGATATAAATGATCTTCTAATGACCGTTGTTATTGAACTCGCAAGCATTCGTTCAGAACACACAAAGTGCATTTATAAGACTTGCTGGGCTTTGTTTTTGACCACATCTTGGTTATTTTTAAACTCACTCTTTGGGCTCGTTTGGGTGAAATGTTTACAATGCGTGCTCACATGAACACCAAAAACATACGGAGAGGGAGAAGAGATGACACTGTCCTCTCTCCCTATAGGGAGAGAAGCGCGCACCTGAAGGGCTGAGAGAGAACCCGAAAGACAGTAGACGAACGGTAGATAGGGTTTGATACATTGATAGGGCCATGGGCTTGTGGAGAGATTTGCATTTGTCCTTTCTGATTCTCTGTCTCTGCTTGATCATTCTTACAATGAATGAATTATTTTTGTAAGACAGAAGTACCTGTAACTTCTTACTATACCTAGGTAGGTACTTGTATCTTTATTTTTTTTTTATTTTTTTTTTAGGTAGAACTATGCTAAGACAGAAGGTCAGTGCAGCTTCATCGATATGAGAGGCGAGCACACTGGGGAGCTCAAGCCTCTGTATTTGTGGTTGATGGGGGGGCAGACCCCCCCTTCTTTCCCAGCTACTGGGAGAAGGCAAACCGGACTATTGCGATTAATAGGTTATACTATTATTAACTTGGCCGGGGACAGCGGGTGTCCTCCTCTCCCCACCTCTAACGGAGGGGAGCAGCTCACGCGCGGCAGCTAAAAAGTGGCCGACACGGGTCTTGAGCTAGAAGAGCTCTATGAGCTATCATGACTGGGGGGCCCGGACCCCCACCTAGTATTTTTATTTATTTATTCCTTGTACATGCACGAGGAGACATTATAGTATTTGCCTAATGCCTCTCTAAAGGCTATAGTGTAAAATAATTACATTATGTACGTAAGTACATAATTATACTTGCACGTTTTTTTAAAGAGATTGAACTTACCACCTTATACTCTGCTTATGAAGATGTTTGACTATTAAGTAATGAAAGAGTTTCGTCTTCTTTCAAAACTGTATGAACATACTCAGCCATTTTTACAGACACGTAAATGCCTTCATTCACAATTCGGATTAAAGGCTTTTAACTATATTAGAAAGTTTTCTGTATACATTATAAAAATGCGGTTATTTGTACGTCCTTTAGATAATCGTAAATCTGAACATGTGATGATCTTTAGTAAAGTTTTTGTGCAGTCCACGAAGATTTCTAATTTGGCTTTTTTTTATCCCCCAAAGGGTGTGAACTAGGGGACGAAGTTTATTATGTGACGCGGGTGAAAGCGCGAGCACAGCTAGCAAAACATGAAATTTAAACGTTTGTACAATGGCTACAATTAAATTTTTTGGGTTAACTGTCGCATTGGCTTTGTGAACCGTCTAGGTTGCTTATTCATAAGTAAAACTGTCACAAAACTACGTAACTCGGAATGTGTGGTTGTGTAACCGCACAGTTCGTGATGTTACACAAACTGTCAAAATGTGTAACGGCCGTGAGCCAGCGTGAGATTTCCACGAACAATCCTGCCAGTGGATATCTCGAAATTGATAAACGCAAAAGGTTAGTAGAGGCTTGAAATATACTTACATAGAATATTTTAAAATGAAAATAAAATTTATAAGGTTTTATTCAAAATAGAATTATGTAAATTATTTCTTGACCGTCACGGTGCAACCCAAACCCTGTCCTGAGAAGAACCGGCAAAACAAACTTAGGGCCTCATGATAGTAGGTAGTAGGTAGACATATTCACGTTTAAATAAATTATTAAATTAAAAAAATAAAACAAATATTAAAGGTCCAAAGAATAAACAAGACATTTTTGCTCGTTTTTATTGATAAGGTACTGGTACTCGTTTTTATTGGTAACCTACTGGTTACGTACGGAACCCTTCGAGCGCGAGTCCGACTCACACTTTTTGGTCCACTACCGTGGTATACCACTTTTACGTTCTTGGTATACTTTCCATGGTCGTGTGACTGTAGGTCAGTCTATTATTTTCTCATATGACCTTCAATTTTCTACGAGATATTGGGATTGGTATAATTTCACAATTTTCATTAGCGACCAAGATCAAACGTACTTGTCTAAAATATTAATAAAATATATTCGAGTATGTTATAGTCGCACGACACGACAACGCACGACTTTTTAAACATAGCCTTATACTCGTAGATACCTATTACGTACTAAAAAGGAAATAATAATGACTGTAAGTCGATACCAATTACACAGTACATACATATGTGGCAAGTCGTTACTGTCAAGGTAAACAGTCTATATTTATTACGCGATGGGTCATCTCTGATGTATTTTAGTTCTTCCTGCACATTGTGGCCGTATAGGTCGCGCAGCTAGTTTTGAGCGCTTGGTCGGGCAAGGCGTTGATAATTTTCTTATAGCCATTAGCTACTGACTACTAGTTGATGTAGTAGTTAGTAGTAGTACAAGTTAGTAGACGTTGGTAGTGGTGAGACGGTGATTGCGATCGCCGTGAAAAATCACTGTGATATACATAAACAGCGATCGCTGTCACTCTATGTCACTACATGCTCACGTTCCCTGTGATCGCTGGAAGCGATGCAGCGCGCTAAAGTAAAAAGTGATTTAAAGAGTGATTAAATCACTGCTACTATTCACGGCGATTTTTCACAACTGCTCAGGGTGATCGCTGCTACTCAAATATCACTCTTAGGCACACCTCTAGTAGTTGGTGTTAGTAGCACTACTAATTAGTAGTAGTAGTAATACTAGTTAATAGTAGTAGTATTAGTAGTAGTAGTTAGTAGTAGTAGTAATACTAGTTATTAGTAGTAGTACTACTGCTACTAGTTATTAGTAACTACTCCAAGGTGTTAGTAGTTTGTATACTCTATTACGCTACACCGAATGTCCAACACATGACTCACACAGACACACTAATCACACTTAATCACCATAAGGCCCACCGATAGGCACGTGTCACAGGAAACCTTATCAAAAGTAATCATGAATCATGGTTACCTAGAAGTTGCCAGACCTTATTTTTGTGGTAGTATTTCGGCCGAGGAAACGTCTCTTTACCTTAAAGGCTGTCACACACTATGCAGATGCGGTAAGATATCTGTATCTTAGCGTATATCTGTCAATATCGCTCTCTACGCTAAACTCAAGCCCCCTTATTAATAAACATGGAATAACTTTATCCAAGTAATAACCTTGTAATAAACTGACATCTGTCAAATTCCTTACTTTTTATGCGTTTTTTAATATGGAATTTGACAGATATCAGTTTATTACTAGGTTATTACTTAGATAAAGATATTCTATATTTATTAATAAGGGGGAAGGAGTACCACACACTACGCAGATAACTTATGTTTTACCGTCAAGCATCTGTAGGCAATGACATAATATTGAAGGATTGTTTTGTACGTATAGGATATCTAAACGTATTTGCTTAGTCTCTAATCTGTTTTGAATTTTTTTATATGTACCGTCATAATTTAAAATGTCCTATCGTACTGACGAACTCAGTGACAGCCTTAAAAATATCACGTTTTTGATGGGATTGCGATGGGTTTTTATCTCATCTGCAAACTCCCTTGTCATGAGCTTCATTCGCTCATAAACATCGTCATCACAAGTTTCGATAGACTCTCAGTTAACATCAAGGGCTATTTAAGTTAACGATCAATCTATATTTAGTACTAGCTTCCGCCCGCAACTTCACCCGCGTGGATTCCGGACTTCAAAATGGAGTTGTTATACATATAAACCGTCCTCTTGAATCACTATCTATTTAAAAAAAAAACCATCAAAATCGGTTGCGTAATTTTAAAGATCACACACAGACACAGACGTCGGAAAGCGACTTTGTTTTATACTATGTAGTGATTATAAATGGGAAAGATTTTTTGTTTGTATCGGTTAGGACATAGATATCAGAAGTAAAGTTCTTTCTTTATATCTCTATGGGTTAGGATTAATAATTCTATCACTATTAGAAAGCTCCGTTATCAGAAACTAGCATGGGTATTTGGCGTGTGTGGGCACGGCTCAGCTAATCTATTTTCATTCATAAACAGAAATGAATTCGCTAAACATATAACACGTCTTATAAAATATAATTATATTAATGTACACAGGATTACTCGCGTTATGCAGCCCAACTAGCTGCCCGACAGACGTTGTCTTGTCATCTGCCGGGCTGATTTGAGAATCTAAACCGTTCTCAAATCTCCTTCAACACATACAAGAAATTTCGTCAAAATCGGTCTAGTCGTTTAGGAGGAGTTCAGTCATATGCACACGCACACAAGAAATACCTCGTACGTTAAAATCCAGCAAGCCGCTCAGCCTTTACCAGATTACATAGAAATGTACACACAAACATACATACAAAGCCCTCTTTTTTAACGGATCCAGGTATAGACTCTATATAGAGATGCCATATATCTATTAATAGAGCGTATTAACGTTCTTAGTTCTATCATTTCCAGCAGATGCTTTGATTAAACATTACAAGAAGTATGTTAAAACTATGTTGCGTAGACTGTACTACCGGATCTCTAGCCGGTTACCTGATACCAGTTTCTGTATGTGCCTCCACATAGGTCGTGTTCCAAAGCGGTGACTACAATATTATCATATAACATACCTTGCCGACATAGTTTAGCACTACATGCAAATAGACGTCCACGATTAGATCTATACGTGAATACATAATCATAATGAATATCAATTAAATATTCTATGTTTAAAACGTATACAATATACAATTATCTGAAGGTTAGAATATCTATTAAAGTACTAAGTATAAAGTGATCCGGCTATGCCAGTGGTTGGAAACGGTCTATATGGTTAGGGTTACCAAATAGTGATTCGACCGCATTGTTCCGTTATTTCGTGGAATGTTCCTAGTCCCTAGTCCCGATAAGTTACAAACCCATCACTCGTCAGTCTATATTGAAATTGTGAAATTCTAACCTCTGCCGGAAATATTTTTTCAATGCTGACCTTTTAAATTTTGTCCAGATAATTTAGCCTTGCATTTGGTAACCTAGATATAGTAGAGTCGATCGCGACAAGGCTAAAACATAAATGCACGGACGAAAATTTACTTTTTTTTATTTCTCTTTCTTTCTTCAGATTCAATTTGATGCGGGTTTTAATATATTCAACATATTTTGCGTTTACTTGATCAAAAGATTACAATTGGTAGGCGCTATCGATCCTGGATATACAGGAGGTAGAAGAGTGTGGTACGCCAAGCCCAATTTAAAAAAGCAGCACCCTCCACCACCCGTACTCCTACCTCTGTACCACATCTCTGTATACGTAGCGAACCGTAGGAGTTGCAGGGGGGTTTGTATAGCATAGTTATATCTAATATATAAAATTTTCGTGTCACAGTTTTCGTTGTCATACTCCTCCGAAACGGCTTGACCGATTCTCATGAAATTTTGTGAGCATATTGAGTAGGTCTGAGAATCGGCCAACATCTATTTTTCATCCCGATATTCCCACGGGATCGAAAGTTACGCGGATGAATCCGCGGGGCGCAGCTGGTAGTATATAAAGGTTTAAAAAAAGCAACAACATAGAGCGGTTGTGACAGGTGTTGAAAGTTATACGGTAACAAAATATAGCACAGATGTTACGGGGCTATTTCGGCGTGCTCCCACTTGGACAATCGCAGTCAACGCACGGATATATTTAGCCAAGTTCATCCCTCCCGAAATACGTTGAAATACAGAGGTTGGAAATGGACTTTTGAATTACTCGATTAATCAAGTAGACAAGTACACCGTGGGCCTATAATATTTGTTTTATTTCCGGAGATACTGCAATTTATAACAGTATAACCAATTATCCTACTTAATGTTATAAATCCGAAAGTTTGTATGTTTGTTTGTTTGTTACTTCTTCACGCAAAAATTGCAAAACCGATTTTCATGAAATTTGGCACACACATAGAGGGTAACTTGGATTAACACATAGGATAGTTTTTATCCTGAAAAAATGTTCCTCTGAGATGCTATGGGATGATTTTCTATTTTTCACGGGATCGAAATTTACGGCGCAGCTAGTGCCTTTATAAAATAGGCCTTCCAGTTGGGAGGTGAGTGGGTAGTAAACACGCCACGCATACCAGGCTAACAGCATTATGAAATCGGTTACCAAAACAGATTTGTTCGGAGTTCGGACTGATTCACGTTCGTCGGCTGTGATTGCGAACATCCGCTAGCGGCTATTATCTCCTGGTAGTCTGCCGTAGCGAGTGGGTTCACTTGTGGAACCAAATTTACTTTCATAACAGATCGGTTCATACATATTTTAGGGCCCTCGAAATAAAAAAGAAGCTGGGCAGGAAGTGGGAAAGGTTAGCCAAAGATAAATACCGGCGTGCTATGGGAGAGGCCGCCGTCCAACAGTAGACTGCAATATGCTGATGAGGATGAAAATAAAAAAAACAGAAACCTTTACAATTTTGATGTTTATGTTTTTCACGGATCTGAATTTATCTGAATTTACAGAATCGAAAACACAGCTTCTTCGCATTACTACGAGATCTATTGAGATCTATTGATCTATCAAGAGAGCCGGGCGAGGAGGTTAGGGGTCGAAAGAGGTATACTGATGTAAAAGTTATAATAGATTTATAAATAAATAAATAGGTACCTAATTTAACTATTATTAATCATAAATGGTCAAGCTCATACGTCCTATTGGTAGCGTACCTTCGGTGTACGAGTTCAAATCGGAAAATAAGGTTTTGGAGCGTTTTGGTAACTGCCTACGCTCATAAACAACCGTATAGACCTTTATCCAATCCGATTCGGCCGATCGATCCGATTGACACGGGGCTATGAAACCCAACAGCATAGATGTCGCGTCACGCCTGTTCTAGACGGACGGAGAAGACGGACCTAGGCGGTCGAATCAATCGGATTCGACTACGATACATCAATGGCACATCCTCTCACATATGTTTTGTGTTTTGCTTTGAAAGCCGAGATCTACACCTACAGATCTCGAAAGAACCATATTAAATTCTCTTCAAGGATGTTCTAATCAGCGCCGGGACCAGGTGGGCTTAGGGAGGCTGCTCCTTACAGCTTAGTTAACTAAGTTACTAAGTTTCTTTTTTACTCATAAAAGACCCCCCTTGTCTACTATTGGGTCTCCAAGCCCCAAGTCCGGCCTGAGCATAGTCCGGCGCTGGTTCTAGGACAAGCGGCCACAGCGCTTCATAGTGAAATCTAAACATGCATCGAGACATATCTATCTCAAAGTGAATTTCGTGGGAAATCGGCGAGCACATTGACTATTAGCGAGTCCGTGACAAGGATTTGCCAACGTAACGTCACGATTTCCGTTGAGCTAGGTATTTGCTGATCGCTTTTAGTTACAACATACATTGATCTTGGTTTCGCAAGCTCACTGTACCTGCGCAGGTATACAGTAACTTGTGTGGGCATAGACTGGTGCAAAACCTGCGCAGGTGAGCAGAGAATAATCGAAAATCAATTATTTCACGATAAGTGTTAAGACACTCTAAGATACCGGAGCATCCCATACATGCTACTACCGTGAGCAAACCTGTCCGGTATACCGTAGAATGTATGGCTGGCTATACTCCAGGTACAGACTTAAGTAACAGAGTGACAGCCACACACGCTAACACACACACACACACACACACGCAGTGTCAGTTCTTATGTAAAAGTCGGTGCCTTTTATATTGAAACGATATTCAATATTGCAACATAAGACGTACTTCGAAACGATGCGAACGAAAAGGGCGATGAGAATCAGATAACGATGGCTCTACAAATTACTAACTGCAAAGTTCTAGAACTTTAAACAGTACAGTTTAATAATAAGCATTATTATAAGACGTATATAAAAACTTACCAAAGTCCAAAGGTGACAAAGGTTCAGATTAATCCACAACACAAGGATGGACCCAACCGTAAGACACAACGGTTATCGAATGCTTTTAGTTTTCACAACAATCGCCTTTATCGTGTTTCCGATAAATCGCCGCTTATCACGAGCTTGACTCATAATCTGATAACGCGTAAGTGTTAAATATATTTGCGAGCCGATAGCCAGAAATAAGTTTTGTCAAAATATTTTTTTTAAAAGACACACAGATAAAGGAAGAAACGATTAAAGATTATCGGAAAAAAAACTCGATAACACTAATCAACTATCTACCTAAGATTAACGCTAAAGGTTAATGCTAAGGAAGTCAGAACAAAAAACTAAAAAGAACTTTAAAATATTATTAGTGCGTGTAATTTTACACGCACTAATAATAATTTATGTTTTTGTTATTAATACACGCATATTTATCTTATTAATATTATAAATGCGAAAGTTTGTATGTTTGTTACTCCTTCACGCAAAAACGGCTGTACCGATTTTCCTGAGATTTGGCACACAGATAGAGGGTAACTTAGATTAACACATAGGATAGTTTTTATATAATAATAATCTTTATTCAGTCAACAAAGGCCCGCATTTTTTTTTTAAGTTGTTAATATAATAATCCTTAGGAACTAGTGTTAGTATATTCGTACAATTTATTCTTGTATTATAAT
>LUGF01051398.1:77946-88918 GCA_001625245.1 Calycopis cecrops | reverse complement strand
ATATACATTTATTAAGTTAATCTTTTGTTTACCCGAAAACGGTAAAATATATAGTCAACATGGGAGTTCGCCATTGTCCTTTGATAGAAGTATATACCCATTTATTATGGGATCGGAATTCCTTATCTTACGATACAGACTTTTAAGCGGGAAAGAAGCGAATTCGTAAAAATCGTAACAAGACATTTTGCCTCCCGCAGACGACTCTTTTCGAGCTCAACTCTCGTCCTGCCGCTCGCGGCTTGTCTGCAAAAATTCAATAAAATTATATTTTGAACTAATAATAGAAAAATAAAATAAACTATTTTATGAGAAATTTTTTAATTAAATCTGCGAGCATCAGATATCAGCAACCTCTGGATGAGTAGATTTTTAGAGGCAATGGTTTCAAAGTGAAATGCTGTCGCCTAATGGTAGATAAAACCACAACCAAAAATGGAATGAAGATTTTTATTTGTCAACTAAATAATTATTTTATTGCTTCTTTGTATGTATTGTCTGTAAATTGTTTTGTAATGTGTTCAATGAAGAGTATTTTATTAATTTATTCATTTATAATCAATTTTTTTCGCATCTACCGTAAGTAGTTATTTCTGCGATATAATGTAACAGGCTGATGATACTACATCCATTACTTATGGCGACGTAACTACATCCAGATATTTGTCGTTATCTAATATGTATACCGCGTGTAAGATGATTCTAGAAATATTTGTACATTCAGCGTAAAAGCATTCGACGTTGAGTTTTGTCCCAAATGAAATTTCGCTCCCGTATGTAATTGTATATTTTGATGACAGTATCGTTTATATTAGATTTTCATAATTTATTTTCCGAAATGTTAGAAGGATGTCTATCAAAAATAGATCACCATATGCTGGTTTGGCGCGTCAATAATATTATAAATGAGAATGTAAGGCCGCTATCCCACTGGCGTTTTACGGGCGTTGACGTCTTTCCGACGTCTTCGTAACGCCAACGCTACGCC
This sequence comes from Calycopis cecrops, assembly GCA_001625245.1. Classification (NCBI taxonomy): domain Eukaryota; kingdom Metazoa; phylum Arthropoda; class Insecta; order Lepidoptera; family Lycaenidae; genus Calycopis; species Calycopis cecrops. The sequence goes on along the minus strand of LUGF01051398.1, from coordinate 87,930 downwards.
GACGCAACGCTGACGTCGCGTAATCCCGTGGCAATAGTTAACGTCAGCTAAGCGCGACGTTAACGTCGCGTTTAGCAATAGTTAACGTCAGCTATACGCGACGTTAACGTCGCGTTTAGCTGACGTTAACTATTGCAACGCGATGTCACGACGTTAACGTTGCGTCAGCGCAGCGTTGACGTTACGAAGACGTCGGAGAGACGTCAACGCTCGTAAAACGCCAGTGGGATAGCGGCCTTAGTTTGCCGTAATACACAAAGGTACACTCATGTTTTGTGTATTACGCAACCACTGTATGCAGGCCACCTGCGCTCGCTTTTTTATTATTTTAATCTACAATCTCCGAAGCAACCCGCCCGGTGAGAACCTACTTGAGACGGAAGGTGAGGTGTTTGCTCTTACTGCTCATCTTCTTCTCAAGCACCGAGCGTGAGGCAACCGTTACACCTGTGCCATACGGCTGCTGCGCCAGGTCCTCCCCCCAATTCTGCATCAACGCCACATGCTTTATTCGGCAAAACCGTAGTATCCCGACTAGCGTGGGGTTCTCACCGAGAGCCCTTCTATGCGAGACAGGAGTAGCTACTTCAGAAAATTAAAAAAATACTTTAGTGTCATGGAGAAGTTCACCTATTTCAATTTTCTACTTAAATTCATAGACAACACTTCAATTCTTAGACAAAAAAGAAACATAAAGTAGACAATTTAAAGAATCATCACAAAGGCAAATATTATTGTAAAACATTCGCTAGCTAAGCTGAATAGATTATTCTGCTAATTAGCTATTTTGTGGAAATGAATACATACTCATCGCTATCTCTTTCACTCTTGCGAATCAAGATATTTATTCAGTTTCTACAACTGAAATGTATTCACGTAATATAAATGGAAAAGCGACGTTCAAGAGCTATTAGCATTCAGTGCTATTTATTATCTTTTGCATAGCTATATTCTTAGAGGATTTCAAAAAATCTATACTGATTTCTAATATATGAAGTCTTTGTTGATGATAAAAAGATGTCATTAGATAACTTTAGAAAAGGAATAATGTGCATACCTTCTGAGTTTGACTACAATAATAATTCACACATTGTGTTTACCAGTACTTCAAACATTTTGCTATTTAAATGAATGAAATGAAAATGTTTTTATTCAAAATAGAATTATACAAATTACTTTTTGAACGTAACAATTAAATCTGCCACCGGTTCAACCCTAGCCCTATTAGCTGTCAGTTGCCTGATTAGGCACGATAAAAAATATTTGATAGCTTAATTTTAATGTTTATGATGATGATGATGGGTCGTGACTGTGAGCTACAGAGGTCTATATAGACGGCTTATGTCCAGCCTCTTCACCAAGGCCAGCCTGTCGCTAGAGGGATCTTGTAACATACACATCCGGAACATTCCAATAACTAACATAATTTAAATCATTACTAACAATGTAGGCGTTTGCCTAGCAATTTAAATAAAAAAAAAAGAAAAATAGCGGTTGCAGGCAAGGGTTTAGTCTATGTTACAGTAAGTGTAGAGTTCGACATAGATACAGGGGCCACCCGGGCTCCTGGGTATCATACATAGATATATTTCCCTGCTTAAACAAAAAAAAGTCCAGCACTGGCCGTCATCCGGCTGATGACAATCATGATGATAATTGTGATGATGACGGTATCTGCGTCTATACAACAACTGCTGAGCAACAAACCTTCCCTTTCTCAACGAACATCAACATAACCGATCTTCTACTCGCTTCGATCTCGGAAGAAATGGAAATAAGAGCGTCCTCCTACCTGGTGAATAGTCGACTAACATTTAACCGTTTTCCCAAACTAGACATCTTGGCTCTTGCTTACTGTATGCTGACTATTGCTACTGCAATATTCTAAGATCGACATCCTCTAGGATCCTCTAGGATCTTGAATTATCATTATCCAATTACTTATACACTATTACTTATAAGTATAAATATTTGTTTAATATATAATTTGTCTAATACTTAAAAAAGTACCTACATCATAATGTAATCTAAAGCATAAAATATAAATAGTAAGCTACATTTAAAGCCTTACTGTACTTCTTCGGCTTCATAATAATCTAGTATTTACCTACCTTTTTTAAATTTCTCACTTTTCTTTGTAATATAACGACTGCCGGGACGGGTGTGGTTTGGCGTAGCTCTGTCCCTGTAGCAGTGTTATCTAAAGTTATCTGAAAACCCTAAATGAAAACTTCCTAATACTATTCTGTGCCATCTGGCTTAAATCTATCACAGGAATGCAGACATAAAACACGTTTAATAATTAATATATTGTTTATTACTGAAACTTCTTACATAGTTACATTTATCTATATGATAAAGGACCTATTCTAAAATATGTATGTTGCATTTCACGGCTCGAAGCCGAATATCCAAAATCACACAGAACATCTTTTTTTCAACCTGTCAAAAATATAAAAATTCTTCGCTATCATTCTATTAATTTAAATTTGATATAGTCTTTTTTATTACACAGACATACCAAACGTAGAGGATTTATTTGACGTAAGCATATAGTTTTCTCCATGTTACAGTTATATTTTTAGTAATTCTGTTTTCAATTTTGTTACGATTTAAAACCTTTTACGTTTTAATTCATAGAAATAAATAATCGATTTTTATTTGCATTTTTATTGGATCAGCTGATCTAACTCAATATTTGATTAAAATTACATTTGTTACAATTATATTTTATCTAAAGACCATTTACCTCATACCTATAAAAAATAAGTTTTGCTAATAACTGATAATAAAAAAAAAATATTCATATCAATACTATCTATACTGATAATATATAGCTGAAGAGTTTTTTTTGTTTGTTTGAAAGCGCTAATCTCTGGAACTGTTTGGTCCGATATGAAAAATTCTTTCAGAACTACTTTTCAACTGACTGCAGCAAAACGTATTCACGTAAACTAGTCCGCTAGTACACAATACGCTAGCAAAAATCGGATACGTGTGTGTCAGCTACGACACACGAGTAGCGATGGTTCATACGAACAAGATTCTGAAATGAAATAGACGCAAGTGACGAAAGGGCGGTAGCATTTCACGCTATGTTATGCTTGAACGCTCTCAAGATTTTATTTCATACCGCGTGTCTTTAATAATTTCCTAAGGCTAAAACTATCAAAAATACACAGACATTATCTGGGGTAGTCAGGTAAATACACGATCTGTCCCCAAACTACAGCAATAACAAAGACGTCGAAAAGTTGGGCCTAGAGATTGCTTCAAAGAATTGATAATGAGCGAACTGTTTTCGACACAGCTAAGACAGATGGTGGAAATTGCTCCTCGGACCCTTTTCTTTAAATAAAACTTTAAGAGTAATTAAGAACTCAAGTCTTCTGCAGTCAAATCACGTAATTTGTAGCAAGGATGGTTCGGTTTTAAGTAAAATCTTTCCTCGTTTCTCCATTGAGGACGCTCTTTATTGATTACAATTCCCGTGGTTTGGCTTTAAACATAATATTTCCTTATACATTTTTGCTATTTTTATTTAACTTACAAGCAAAGTTGTAAGAAAATGAACTACGACTGTTTGTAGATCAGGTATTATGTAACTATAGAAGTTTTCTAGTTTTTCTACAAATAAATTCTACTAAGATCATAAATGTTTCTCTGCAACTTTTTATCACTCATATTTATAGTTATATATCGACAAAAACAAGTATCGAACATAAAGACATTCTAGCCTAATAGGGAATGTAGACAAGAGACTACTATATTAGATGAAAGACCGCAACACCTAAAAGTTAAAACTAATTAGTATTTAAAATTTTGTTAACTAATAAATAGTTTAAACTTTTAGATCTTGCATTTATCCGCAAAGTCGGTTTAAAACGAGAATAACATAAGTTTTATGTCAAATCTACATTTATACGACAAAATACATAATACCTACCTAGTAATATTTTCTTTACCGTTAATATAAAAATGACATCGTTTAATTCTGTGGCTGTGTCTGCTTTGCTTTATTTGCATAAATATTGTACATGGACAAAATAAATCTTCATTGAATTTAAAAATCTTGGCGACACTGGGGCTGGCTATAAAATCTGCATATTGTTGTATTCTACATGTAGCAATTTATGAGAGGAAAATTTGTTTGTATTTCATTTATTTACGTTATATTTTTATTTTGCGTAAAAGAAGCGACAAAATAAAAGCAGAGAAATATATTATATATAGTAGATGACAGTGATGATCAGCGATTAATTATTATTTAACCAATTTTCTAGAGAAATATTTTAAGAGATTTTATCCTCACGGTATTTTTTATAATACTCAAATGACTTTTGCCTATTGCCGATGCCCATAGACTTCTGTGTGTGATGCCCATAATCACCCAAATACCGACTGATTATTTCACACCCTATGCTATTAAAAATTTAATCTAACCGTTATTTTCTACTGTACAGTTTAAAGAAGATTATGGTCACAGAGGACATTATGGTCACTTTTGCTTCCATTAAAAAGGCCATGGGCGTCATTATAGCAAAGAGCGAAATGTTGTAAGCCATTAGTCCAAAATGAACATTACTCTTAGTTTCGCGTTTCGAGAATCGACTAACTTTCGCCTAAGACATACTCGTATTTTACGCTGGTTTGACATTGTGATAGTAAAGATTTATGACATGACGCTTTACGTCAGCTTTACTTCTACACTTATATGTTATTTTCTAATGCTAATAATAAGCTAGAAATATTTTTACATGACTCGTCTGGTATTCCGATTTACATCCTTCAAAAAATACAAACGTGTAAGATAAGTTTTACTGGACACCATTTTTAGGGTTCCGCATCTCAAAGAGAAAAAACGGAACCCTTATAGGATCGCTTTGTTGTCCGTCTGTCTGTACGTCTGTCAAGACTTGTTTTATCAAAAACGCGTGAAGGGATTAAGCTGACATTTTTGTCAAATACGAAGGTTAGTTACGTCTTGATGCCTTTAAAAAATCCTTGCCTTGAAATAAAAAGTTACAGCCAATTATGCACAAATTATGTATGAAAACGTACTTTGTCGAAAACCTAAAATTATCGGGTACTTTCTGTTGACCTGGAGTTGTAAAATTTGGCAAGAAGTAAGAACTTATAGCACATATATAGGAATAAATCTGAAAACTAGTAAATTATATGTAGATCATTGGAAAAATCATTATCAACTTATAACTGTAATTCGCCTGATAAATGTGTGCCACAACCGTCTAAATAGACGTTTATACAAAATTTGTGCATAATTGGCTATAACTTTTTATTTCGTTAACTTAGAAGTGTGATTTTTTCAAAGCATCAAGACGTAACTGACCTTCGTATTTGACAAAAATTTCAGCTTAATCCCTTCACGCGTTTTAGAGAAAAAGGTCTTGAAAACCATGCATTACGTTTGGAATGTTCTTCCCATTCATAAGGAACCCTCGGAGTGCGAGTCGGACTCCCACTTGGCCGGTTTTTTGAGATTGGATAAAAAATCGATTTGAAGTGTATTTAACTGACTTTAATTTAGAAATCGTTGGTGCATAAAACTTTTGTTAGCAATTGTAGATTCTGGGCCGCTCTTTATCTCACCGAATATATTCAGCATTGGATTCGATCCAAAAGGATCGTTTATTGCGGCATTAGTTCCTATCTATACCGAGTTTGTGGCACATTTTTCTTAGCATCAGACAAAGTATAAAAGTTTGCTGAAAATTTTATCAGACTTTTAATAGCCTTGCTTTATTGGATATCTTTTGACTGCATCAGTTGTTTTACGCGGAAAAATCCTTGCTATTTACATTTATAACTCTAGCATTTAGCTGTAACTATAAATATTGGAATTTAAATCCCTAAGATTATAATATAAAAGTACAGCTCTATTTAAATGCGCCCCAATGATATCTTTTTATGTAAAATATATACCTAAATAGTCCATATATACATACACATAATATAGTAACAAATACTATTAAGTTTTCTGTCTGTATATGTAGATTATTGGATGATAAATATAATATTTAAATTTGCAACATAATTTTATCTTAATGTATTGTAGATATGAAGCATCAATATCTTATGATGAGGTACGCACATTTTAAATACAATTGTTTTAATTTAATTATTAATTATTACGCTAATCATTGTAAGTGTTACAAAAATTGTGTATATAATATTTATTTCGATCAACAAAATAAGATTTATACAGTATTTATATAAGCTTTCCCAAACTTAATACTTTGAGTGTCGAGAGAAAGCATTTTAATTGAAAAATCTCGTTAAGTCTGAACAGAAGAAAATTAATATTTGGACAATTAAACGACGCCGTCTCGAGTCGCAGAGCAAACCTCTCAATTAGCTCCGAGTGACTTATTCAGATGTTTCGTCTAGAGACGTTTGTAAAATGATATAGGTCATTTGTACAGTAGACTTTTTATTTCATTCTTTCTCTACAATCTGGTTTATGGTTAGGTACATTGTTTTTTTTTTGAAAATACTGTCTAATTTAACAACAGTTTTTGTAAGTTTAGGAATATTGTCTACCTATAGGATATAAATTAATATTATTATTGTGAAAGTTTGTACATGTGTGACTTTGCTGAAAATGCCTCCTCGACCTTCCGAGTTTTTGAATTTTAGCACGAAGTTCGGTATTTTAATTCCATTAAAATAAATTATAATTATTAGTCCGGACAATGCTTAAAACACTCCCTGTGTAAAATATTGTAGATGTATACCGAGATGGTATATCTAGTCGAAGCAAGAGTTTCGCGTTAAGGCTTAAATAAACTTGATTATGAACTATTCCAGTCTGCATTAGAATAATCGGGTTAGACAAAAAAAATGGTATAACGCCGTACTATTCTTCTCCCCATCAAACTTTTGTAAGTACTAGGCGGTTTAGAAGGACTTTTAATTAAAAACCTTGAAACAAAATTTACCAAAAACTAAGAACAAACAAAACTAGTTCATAGTTTACCCTTAAGCTGGCCCAGTGAGGATTAGAAAATATCGCATATTATAATAAATGTTTGACGTACATAATATTACATAATATTCTATTGTTTTAAACTATTAAAGGATTCTTTAAAGATATTTACTGACGTCTGAATTTTACGCAAATATCACTTCAGTACCAATAAACTTTTTCTATCATATTTTATCGTGGAACAAAATTGTGTAAATTCCCTTAAAATAGTTTTACTGTAACATAATATAATTGATATTTATATAAAAGGCCCATGAATATTGTTTTTTAAATGAAAGAAATTGTGATATTTGTAGTTTTAATGATTTTTATTATTTTTTTAGCAATGGCAAAGGAGGCGAGGAGCCAAAACCTTTTGATGTTGATTGATAATAATTAATTGTTGCTCACCTTCCGCGTTCTTGTCCAAAGGCCATCAAACTCATATAATATTACTACTTTACGCGAACGAAGTCGCAGACACCAACGTGTTTGATATTTTAATTTGATATAATATGTAACTTATGATACAAAAGGTTTATTCAAAACGTTTTCGTTCGCCATTGCCGTCTACGGCACCGCTACGACTTGGCGCGTGCTTTTTATCACTCCAATATTTCATGAAAATTATCTGTAAGTGTAGGTATTTTAAAATATATATATTCAGACATGTGGAAGGAATAGTAGATGCGGATTCGAAAGTGGAGGGATGGGAATGAAAAAATAGGGAAAATTAAGACTAATATACACAATAACGTTGATCGTTACATACTGTCTGAAGATGGTGCTCGTAACCGGCCTGTCTGTGTAAAGAGTTATGAATCTGTATAATATAATAATAAATAACATTTAATAAAAACGGTAAAAGACAGTCAAGCATTTTTTTAAATGTATACTCATTCTACACAATTAACAGTGGTGCCTGAACTATACCCTAGTTGCTACTATCCTGTGTTGTAGGTAAAAAATTATATAAATTGGATTATTTAATCGAAGAAGTGCATCGTTTTTTAATTTAATTTATTAGGCAACCTATACTACTGTAAGTAATTATATGACAAATTATAATAATGTACTAACAATAAACTTTATTATATTGTATAATTAATGCAATAATATAATTTTTACGTTCTACTTAAAACTAAAAAAAAATCTGTACCTATCCCCGCAGGTCATTTTTTGAAAGCAATTTTAAAGACACCTTTTTCAAATACACTGAGAAAATAGCTTAATTACTTAAAGATTCGTTTCGTTTTTTTTTCTTTTATATATATTAGAATGTCTTATAAAATATATAAATAAAACACAAATATGTTGTTTTAAGTTAGTTTTTAGTTTGCAAACGATATTTTTTCGCCTTTTACAAAAATATTCTGTGTAGTAGGTCGTCTATGCGGTTTGAGAAGTACATTTAATATAAGACGAATTATTAATACATTAAATGATTTATAAAGAAGGTTCGTTGGTAAGAGGAATGTGCGGAAGCTTACATACATTATCTAATTATTGCCGTTTGTACTCTCTCAATGGTTTGTGAGGATCGTGACAAGTGTCCTTGGTCTTGTGCCTATCTCATTACGGAACTGGCATGGGGATGTAGTTTTTTATCTTATTTTCTTTATTTTTAAGGAAGTAAATTATAAAAAAATATAAATATTTTTTTAGAGAATTTCAATTTCTTGGGCTAACTATATAAATAAATTACTTATAATTTAATAATATACGCTATAAATAAATACATTCTGACTGTACTCCGACTGATGATGACAGTCACAAACATTGAGGGGCAACACAGAACGCTTATTACTTCGAGACCCGCTTTCAGTCGCATGCTTGAAACATGTTATTAACTGCAGTTGAATACTGGAAATATGTATAATACCGAGATTCTCGCCTTCATTTCGAGATCCAAACTTAATTGCATATTACAGATGTCGCAGTAGAATTATAGCAAACAATAATTTGACAATAATCTTATATACCAAATAATAGCGTAAGCTGATTTTAGTACCACTAATTATAGAACCATAGCTACACATAAAAAAATCGATTATTGTGTCAGTGTGAAAGCTCTTCGAGGTTTACTTTGTGTTATAATGTAACTTACATGTTATGTAACCTTTCAAGTTTCGCCACTTCAATTGTTCCATTTGGTTGACACGTTTTTATTTACTCAATAAAAGGGAGCTTAATGTAGCGTAGATACAAATGCTTTTAAGAAGTTACTGTATTGTGTGGGGGCTTTAGAAAAATATATAATATATGTTCTATACGATACAAAAACACTTATCATAACCGGAATATTGTAAGAAATGAAACCAATTGATAGGGTGCGTGTACGTAAGAACACACGGTTGTGGAATGTTCTACAAATTGTTAGAATAATAAGGTATTATCCTTTAATTAATGAAAGGACCATTAAATTCGTACACCTTTTTTATGTAATAGGGGGCAAAGGAGCAGTCGGTGAAATATTCAAGACTACCGACGCCCATATACATCTATCTGCATAGAGGCTATTTAGATACGCTGCCCTCCTTTCTACTCCCACCTCCATAGGCCACCGGCTACTTACACACGACACGAAATGCGACAGCATAGCTGTCACTTTACGCCGGTCTCGTGTAAACGAGAGGTACCTCCCCGGTCGTACCGGCACAATTCGGCTGCATGTCATCATGCAGTGTGGCACTACTTCTTACAACACTACCACTTACTACACTACAATTATTTAAATAATTCAACCGCTATCGTATTAACAGAATAAGATGCAAATTAAAATATCAAACTCCCCGCGTCTGTGTTGTCTCTTGTACTGAAAATAAACGTTTCAATTTTCCCTCTCACGGTATTGTCATTGTGAAAAACGGAGGAAGTCACACTGCGGAACGCGTAATAAAAACATGGCGTGTTTTGTGTAAAATAAATGTATGACGCATTTAATATTAAACGTTGAATTTCTAACGAATTTTCGTTACTGTTTAATTTCAAAATCGGCA
>LUGF01051398.1:26161-45181 GCA_001625245.1 Calycopis cecrops | reverse complement strand
CTCGTATAAAGGAAGCAGGTACATCGGCCTGTAGTGACCATCATGTCGTGAACTTCATCGGACGACGACTTATTTATTATGAAAAACAGTTATTTAAAATGTTTGTATAATATATTATTAGTATTTATTATATTAGTATTATATTAATATATTAGTATTATAATTGTATAATATTAGTAGGATGTGAAAGTTTGTATGTTAATTAAAAGTGGAAATAGTATTAAAAAAACGTGTATTATTTACAAGTAGAACTAAATAGTAACTACGTAATAATATCATCATCATCATCATATCATATCATGTACTTAATATATTTTCTATAAAGTAATATTATTTTTTAAAAAAATGGGTATTTTTTCATGTTTTAAGTTTATTATTAATGGTGGAACACCTCAATCGTGCCGGCCCAAGTGCTGCTACATGCATGCATGCATCGTGGCACTGCCAAGAATATTAACATTTATTTGAAAAAACAATGTTTAATGAACACAAGTCTTATACGAGTATGACACGAGATATATTATCCTGCATTTTCAAAATGCAATGGACACCCTACGTACCGGTAAATGCTCGAGTCGGCGCTGGAAGTAGGCGCGTACTACCTGTAGGCGCCGGAAACCTGCTTCTTTATAAGTGAGCCCATAAGATAACATTGCAAACGTGTCGGCGCCGACTCTGCGCCGAAATTGTCGGCGCCGGGAACCTGCTTCTTTATAAAAGCACCCTATCGTAGATGGTTCTGTGTTGAAAGTTACATATTTATGACCTACGCGACGGTGTCACTGTACTTACTTCAACAGTAACTAGGTATATAAAGTTTTATTTTTTAGAGCTAATCTTTGCCTATTTTCGGTAGGCTGAAGTAGTAATATCTTGATACGTCTACCAATAACGAATATTAAATGTTTCATCTATAGAAAACCCCAAATAAGGTGAATTTGATCATCTTTTGTTTACAAATTACATTAAAGCGCAAGTGAACTCTCTTAACTACATTTAATCTCAGTCATAGTTGAGTATTATTACTTACACATGGATAGATAATTTATAATTAAATATTAAATCAGTTTATTGCAAGATATTTTAAGAGATATTAATTAACACATAGAATGTGCGATATATAATAAAAGTTGGTATATTAACGTAGTTATGTATAGCGTGATGAAATTCTAGAACATTAACATAACTTCTACGAGCATAATATTATATTGAGAAGAGGTACGTGTTTTAGAAACCGCACTGCTGAATATCGTGAGTAATATAAATTCATATATATATAGGTTGTGTCGTAGTAGCAGATAATTATCTATTATATCCACTTTCACTTTGATCTAAAAAAAACATTTTTTATTTTTTTCTCAAATATCGTCATATCTTATAAGATGTCTATAAATATATATTACAAATACAAAAATTAAAAATACAAAAAAGGGTCTTGCCGCCAATCTCGTTTAAACGAGAGGTGCCGGCCCAATTCGGCTACAGAATACATAAAATAATTATAAAATATAAATATTTTAAATTATAAATAACTTCTTTACCTACCTATGTGTTATATGGAAATAATCATCTAATTAAATAAGAATTATTTAAAAATATAAATTACTTTTTCATCGTAGGTAGATAGATAGATAAAAACTTTATTTGCAATTACAATACAATTCGTACAATATAAAAAATTAAATTCATTCAAATTAACGACAAACAACAAAATACAAACACGGATTTATGATCGACTTTTCTGAAGAAAAATGACAGAATGTAATTATTTAAATCCAATTAAGCACACTCCTTTAACATACGCGGAAAGATAAGAGCAGTAGAACAAAAAGGCTGATTTATTCTGATGAGTTCGAAGTAACACGTTCTTAGAGCTAACGAAGATTTGAGATTGAAATTAACTTTCCAACTCAATCAAAGGCAAGTTCAATTGCAATAATTGATAGTACCTAATCCACAGATTGGATTTCCAATTCAATTTGTGAAGCAAGAGAGCAAGTTGAACTAACTTAGCCAATCTTTGAGTTAACTGTCTACTATATCAAAAGCATCGTTAGTATTGTCGTTGGAATGTTTGTCTACTGATACTCAGAGTGCTCAAGCAGATCTTGAAGTAATTTCGATCCGAAATCAATGCAAATAGTTGTATTTTATATATTTATTAGTAGCCATCAAGTAAAAAGCTAAACTTTATTTTCAGGCTTTTCTCATAAGCACTGTGCAAACTAAAGCTAATCTATGATTTGCACACCTCTTCGTGCTCTAGATAATACTGTTCTTTTATTTATTATTTCTTTAGATAAGTTGCTATAATCAATATTTTCTTACACATATAACTTACAATTTCAAATATAAATGGTAAAGAAAGGTTACCTACAATTTAGTTTGCAAATAAAAATGATTGAATATATTACGTACCTACACAAAAATATATGTAAGTTACTGAAACTGTTTAATCAACAAGCAAAATTGTGATCAATTATGGTCCGAAAACTTAACATTCATAAAAATCAATACATCTAACAGCATACACATTGGTTGAGCTAGTAACTGCCTTGGCGGCAACAGGACTGAAGACAAGGACCATCGTTTTTATAGGTAAGGGTTATTTAGTTGAGCACCTACTCAATTCTTTTACCGTATAGGTGACAATAAGCCTTTTAAAAGCTTATCATCTCACCAAGTAAAGGATCTATAAAATACTAGCTGCGCCCCGCGGTTTCACCCGCGTAACTTTCAATCCCGTGGGAATATCGGGATGAAAAATAAATGTTGGCCGATTCTCAGAACTACTCAATATGCTCACAAAATTTCATGAGAATCGGTCAAGCCGTTTCGGAGGAGTATGGCAACGAAAACTGTGACACGAGAATTTTATATATTAGATAATTCCACAATTTTAAAATAAATATTGCAATCTGTTCTATAAATTCTTGACATGTTAACGATATGTCAAGATAAAAATACTTTAGAATTATCAAGTTTTTGTATTTTAAAGTTTTCAATTTTATTCACAAAACTTTGCAGCTTTCTCGACACAAGTTACATTAACAAACTTTACTAATACGAACCTTTTGCAGTTCCTCGTCAATGTACCAGTTAATTTCTGAAGGTGGGAGCGAGTAGTCGGAAGTGCAGTTGAGGAGAATTTGCTCGCCCGGTTTAACTAGTTTAGGGGCGCCGATTATTAGTGGATCCTTGTCCGGCATAGCTGGAAGGAAGTTTCTGTTAATATAATGTATAATAAACAGAAATAATAATTATTAAATAAATATTATTTTTTACCTATAATTTAACTTTCAATATTGTATTTTCATTTATCAAATACTTTTTTTTTATGAAATTGTATATGCACGTTACGGTAAAGATGATCTGAATATGAAATAATAGCATTTGATATTTCCGTTTTGGCTATAGATTTACACTTCAGTACAAAATGAATAAGCCTTTCTTTGAGATGTTCTAAGTAATTACAACTTTTTACATTTACATACAGATTTAATATAAATTGAGCTGAGAAAACGATATGATATTTTCAGAATTTTCCATAATCTTATACACATCATCATCATTATCATCATCATCATCATCATCATCATCATCATCACCATCATCATCATCATCATCACCATCACCATCACCATCATCATCATCATCATCATCATCATCATCATCATCATCATCATCATCATTGGACACAAGCCTAATATATTTTTTAAAACCGTACTTATATTATTTCAAGAATTGCTTATATAGGAAATATAATCTGATTATAACAAAATATATTATAAAGCTTAAACAAGAAAGTTATTTGATTAGGCGCATGGTGATAAGGATCACCATATTAAAATAGTTCAGGCAGCAATTAAAGTTTCGCAAGTAACTAAACCCTGTTTGAAGCCAACTTTTAGATCAACGTCGTGTTACAAGTGCCTGTGGGTATGTAGAATCCACATTAAAGACGTAACTCGTAATTACATAAGATCGGGGATAAGATTTATCTTGAATACTAAATGCTAAGTAATTACGTATATCATCAAACATGTAGTCATTACAGACATTGTTTGTTGCCATGGTTGTAATACTGTATAATAAAGGACATATACATTAAGTTTTAGACGATCTTAATATAAATCATAAAACTTTCTCCATTTACAAGTTCATTGCCAATGATATTGTTATCATCATTATCATTTCATTATATTCTCTACAACTAATAGCTAGATGAGCATTTTCCCTATCTTCTTCTAACAACCAATTTGAACAGATGCTGCTGCAGAGCGCTAGTTACAATAAAGTTAAACTTAACAAATTCAAGGAATTAGTTCTTTTGTAATTATTTGTTTTTTTGATTTATTTCATACATGCCCAATAACAGCAATACTAGCAAATAATATCGATTTAGTATTTACGAGCTGTTACGCCCACTGTGAGAGGCTTATGTCCAGCTGCCAGCGGTCTATTGGCTATTTATGATGGTAATAATAAAGTATTTATACTATTAACATGTTACGTTGGTTAACAACGTACAAGGTTGATAAAAGAGTGAGGCATTAAATTAAACCATATGTACTAAGTATACATCCTACAGTCAATCCTAAACTCTTAAAAAAAATTTACGACAAGCATACGAAAATGCTTCATGTTTTGTACTGGAACGTACAGCGAACGGCAACCTCGTACGGGGTGAATGACCCTGTCGGCCCATCCTCGCCATCAGCTGCATAGCGTGTACGAAGTGAGAAAAAACTTTAAAACATTCCTGTGGCTAAGCTATTGCTCCGATTGATCTCTTTTTTGTAGTGTAGCCTAGAAATTATACACTAAATATGTGGTTTTATTTCCAACTCCTCTCGCTTTTATCAACTTTGTATAATAAATTCAAATATAATGTTTAGTTTTAATATAATTTCATATCTAGCAATAACTTCTATGAATCAGGTTTAACATTTCAGCAGGTATAGCAAAATTACGATGTAATAATTATGAGCAATAATCATCATCATAAGAATCATAAGCAACATTCGCGTAAATATACGAAAACTATATTACAACTAGGTGCGCCCCGCGGTATCACCCACGTAAATTTCGATCCCGTGGAAAATAGAAAATCATCCTATGGCATCCCATAGGAACATTTTTTCGGGATTTATCCCGAATCACTATCCTATGTGTTAATCCATGTTATTCTCTATGTGTGTGTGCCAAATTTCATGAAAATCTGTTCAGCAGTTTTTGCGTGAAGGAGTCACAAACAAACAAACATACTAACTTTCTCATTTATAATATTAAGAGGATAGGATATAATAGTTACACGTACCCACAACGGTCATGTGTTTCGTTTGGCGAGCTATTTTGAACTTCGGCCCTTCCGTGGATACTTCACAGCTGTATGCAGCGCGCGTGGACTGCGGCGGCGGCATCACGCGCACCATGCACGAGTCCACCTGGCAGTCCCCGCCTTGCACCATGATGTCGGTCACGTTGAATAACCGTATTGATGGCTGGATTGAAAAAAACAAAGTTAATTACAAGGCTTGTGATGAAATAATAATATAAGAATTTATTTATCACCACAATATACATTTTGTTACAAAAATTGTTAGGCAACATAAAGAACATAATAACATTTATGATGGTATTTTGCGAGAGACTGGTGCCCAAGCTAGGGCTTTAGGGGCCTGTATTTCGGGTCACCAGGTCTCCAGATGTTCATAGTACATTTATTACATTAGTGTATTTAAGTTTCTAAGGTAATTATTTGTTATTTTTGTTCTTCTGTTTACAATAGTGCTGTTTACGATATATATATAGATTGGCTATTGAGGCTTTGGTGAACTGTTTGATGAAATAGATGTAAATTACAAGCTCTAATAGAAAGTGCTAAAACTGAAACCAAAGTAAACGATTAAGCAGTAGTCTATAGAACTTCAAAAACATAGAAGCTACTGTTAAGTTCTTTACGTTACTTTGTTTCAAACGGTCCAACGAGTGTGTGTAATATACATGGAGAATGATGTTAGTTTTTATCAAAGCGCCTTGTCTGGCACTATAATTTAATTGCAAAGACAAATTTAAAAATATTCTGTTACTTTTCATAAATAGTTGACCATAATTATATAACAATTAAAACAATAATATTTTTATAGTTGGTAGGCAGGTATTATGCATTTATGTTGGGTGAATGGACCGACAACAAAATCATAGCAGATAACATGGCTCATATCAGAACCCTCATTAAAATAATAACCAAATATATCTAAGTACGAACACGTTTCTTTAAAAAGCATTTCAACAAAAACATAAAAACCAACCTTTTGCGAGGGATTGTATCTGAATATCTCGTACATGTCCCTGTACCACTTCACGGAGTGTAGCTTCTGGTCTTCCATTTGGAAATGACAGCTCAACTCCGCCGCCCGCCTGGGGTCCGCGTACAAGGGGACTTTGAGTTGAGTGATTTTGTGCGCAGATGTTACAGCTGAAACAATGTAGGGTACATTATATTAATTAGAAATTCATACCTAATATCTCAAGTGCTGACTCGCTGAGGTTGCATACATTAAATTGCAATGCATTTAGATGATTACTTTTGCATCGCCTTAAACGAAACGTTGAAAGAGGTTTTATGCTTGCGCATTATTATCTCAAATTAAAACCTGTCACAGAACGTAAAGCACGTTCTGTGATTAAAAGATGTAAGTAGAATTAAATTACATTTTCAGTTTTTTAACAAACATTGCCACACTGCATGCTTGCATGCAGCCGAATTGGGCCGGCCGGGGAGGTACCTCTCGCTTACACGAGACCGGCGTGAAGTGACAGCTGTGTTGTCGCGTTTCGTGCGGTGTATAAGTAGCCGGTGGCCTATTGAAGAGGAAGGAGAAAGAAGGGCAGCGCATCTGTGTAGTTTCTATATGGATGTCTAAGGGCGTCGGTAGTCATGAAAATGGCTCCGACTGCTCGTTTGCAACCCTATACCATAAAAAAGCAATTTTTTAGGATGTATGTAATCTTACATCTATATAAAATTATGATGAAAACAAAGGCGGTTGTTTGCCCTCCTTTCGTCCTGCCCTACAATAGGCTATCGGATATTCAAAACTGTACGAATCCCGACAGTATAGCTGTCATTCGCTACGGTATTATGTGAGCGAGAGGAATCTACCTTAGGAACAGCATGATTACCTCTTACATGGAGCCAACACTTAATGTACTTCACTGTCTCCATTGTCATTTAGGACTTTCGATAACATTATAGATTCGAGAATTGTCTAAGATTCAAGTTCAAGAAACATTGTATTGCATAGAATAATCCAAATTAACAATATGTACTCTGCTATACTTTATTACTAAAAGTAAACTCGTATAACTTGGCATATTCTACCGCATAAAAAACACAACATCTCTTAATTTGAGGCTTCATCTATATCTTTATAGGCATACAAATATTTTTATACAATATTGATAAGGGTTTTTGAATCCTTATAGAATCTAAAAAAAGCTGTATCTAACTTAATATGCACCACGTTCACATTATAATTTATGAATAAAAACCGCATCATGCTGTATTATTTTAAAAGTTAATTACTCTAAGTGCTCGGGAGTCCTAAAAAGTTATTTGCAGTTAGCGTGACCTAGCGCTTACTGTCCTGCTGCTAAAATATTAATATTACGACACTTAAACACTCTCCTCGACTTACAGAATAATTAATCTGCTGCTTATTTTTATTCAGTTTCGCTCAATTTAATTAAAATGTTATATAAATTGTTATCACGTTGACTAGTTAAAGCAATAGATTAACCGAAAAAGTAGTATATAAATTTTCTCTTCGGTCTTAGGTTTACCCAAAATAAACTGTGGTTTATTTGTAATAATAGTGCAATAAAATTTATGATATATGGGATCAATTAAGTCATATTATGGGAAAAAGTTATGCACATTAAGCTGTAATATATTACTAAAGTATAGTATAATATATTTTTAAAATTACCTACTCTATATTACTACCTAGGTAGATCCTTGACACAATATTTTTTTATCTTGTCAACATACAGCTTAAGCTATATTAGGAATCCATTTCATATCGTGATACGACATTAAATCCATTCCAGAACACAAGGGTCAGAAAACTGGGTGTTAACAATATACGGATGTAATGATATTGTCTTACCTTAATAACTATAAGACTCTTGGCCTTATAAACACATTATATACCAGCTGCGCCCCGCGGTTTCACTCGCGTAAATTTCGATCCCGTGGTAAATGATTTCATCTCATCCCATAGGAACATTTTTTCCCTACCCTCTATGTGTGTGCCAAATTTCATGAAAATCGGCTCAGCAGTTTTTGCGTGAAAAGGTAACAAACAAACAAACAAACCAACTTACAAACTCTCACATTTATAATATTAATAAGATATACAGATATCGTATATAGTAAGCTCACTGCTACGACGTTCTTTCAATTATAAGTATTTAAGATCTGGCTAAAAATAAAATAACTCATAAACCATTTAAATAAAAAAATAAATAAGGAGCGTTTCAGCCCCAATTTGTGCAGTAGAAGGCGCCAGTAACATATAGAAAGCCCGTCTATCATCAAAAAAGGTAGTTATGGAATATACACAGGTCGGCAACGCATCTGTTAGATCTCTAGTATTGCGGATGTCTGTGGGCGACTGGGCGTTGGTGACTTTATATCACGTCCAACTGCTCGTTTGGCTTTTATGCTATGAATAAAAAAACACAAATCCATAAATCTCTGGCATTCAACGTCGTGTGAGTTAGTTCCAGGTGCATCTCAAATTTGTAAAGACCTAATAAGAAAACAAAGTCGACAAGACGATAATGTTTTCAGGTTCCGTTCATTCATTTTCATTCATTCAAATCAAAAGTCGTTATTTATTTTGCCTGTCTGTCTTTCTGTTCGTACGTTTAAATGTCACAATTACTGTACTCGCGAAACGAAATACAGTCACTGTACAGCACAATTTTGAACTATAACATGATGCAACACTGGGCAGACTTCACATGAATGTCTGACGAATACAAAACTAACTAACACCGATTCCATCCAAGGATGATCCGTGAGACGTTGAAATTAGAAAAAAAGTGATAAATATCATCATCGTCATCATCAACAGCCTATTCCAGTCCACTGTTGGACATAGGCCTCTCCCATAGCACGCCACTGGAGTGACGACATTCGCAAAACTGTGGGCAGGAAGTGGGAAAGGTGCTAACCTTTCCCACTTCCTGCCCAAAGATTCGATAAATATAACTTCTGTAAATCCGTAAAATCCATTAAAATAGTTTTATTACATTGTGCAACATTGAGCAAACTTCCGAAATCGTTATGGATTTTTTTTTCGTTATAGATTACAAATATTATAATTAAAAAACTTATATTTGTACATCATTAAAAATAAAAACGAATACACAAATTTGCAAGGAACTTAGGCACGAGAGTTGACCCACACTTGACCGGTTTTTATTTCTTTCTATATTTAACATTCAAAGCGACTCGACATATGCATTTCACGTTAACACCACCCACGCAGCTCCGCCCACTTTTTCACAACTACGTCATTGATTTTTAAACTTTCTTCTAATTCTCTTCGCTCTAATCTTTGTATTTAATATAAATTATCATGTCACAATGTTAGTTACGATACTCCTCAAAAACGGCTAGACCGATTCTCATTAAATTTTGCGTGCATATCGGGTAGGTCGAAGAACCGGCCAACATCTTTCATCTCGATATTTACACGGGATTGAAACTTACGCGGGTAAAACAGTGCAGTAATTTTGTATATAAATTGATAAATGAGTATCTTCATATATACAAAATTGTAAAAATATGTGGCGCAGTTGTAATCACGAAACAAAGTATTATTCTGATTGCGACTGTATGTCAAGGAAGAGCTAATTAGCTGTACACTCAAATGGGAGAGATGAAGATACTAAGGCAACATAATAAGAGGCGCAAATGTTTGTGGAGGTTGCGTACTTGGCGGCAAATGAGCTAATTTGTTTGAAGCTTTGAAAGTAATTTATGAAGGCATTCAAGACAAACGTCTATTAAAACCGGCTCCCTTTACTTGCTTTGTACGTTTGTGTTTCTTGATATTATACTTAGTCTTTATAAAGAACTTAAATTATGAGTGACAAGTAAATTTATTTAACTCAAGATCTCAAATAACAACGGCACATCTTCAGTACAAGTAGGGTAGACAGAGAGCACCGACTGCCAATATTTTACTTTACAAGTTTTAAAAGGTTTGACATAAACAAAATATGCTTTTGTTTATAAATTAAGACTCAAATAGCATTTAAAAATATAATAAAAAACCTTGCTCACGCTATATGCGATGACATGATGCGATGGTAATGTTACAACTGATAAACTTAACAAGTTGTTAGCTGTTGAACCTTTCCAACCTCTGGAGCCTTAACGTTAATCCTTTGTGAAGTAGGTCCAGACACGATGACATATTTAAAACAATTTGCTCACATAATTGTCCGTTTAACCCCAAACTTAAATCCGCACTATATAAATAACTCACTTACTATCTTGACTGCAGACATCGCCTAGAATTCCTACGTTATTTCAATGTAACAATCATATAATCATAGACTTACTAAAGTAAAGAATTCCTTTCGGGGGCAATGCATACGCCTTTACAATAAGTATCACAGAAAGCGTCGAAACAGTCGGAGCTATTTTCATGACTACTGACGCCCATAGACATCCGCACAGATGCTATACAGGTGCGTTGCCCTCCACCCTCCTCCCTGCTACATGGGCCACCATCCTTTGGCAATCCGCCATAAAGTGAATAAAACGTATCTATGTTAAATCATTAAAACATAAATAAATTTAGCTGTGCCCGAATTCATTTCCCAAGAGTCATTACATTTATTTCGGACTATCAAATTATTTTTCAGATTCCAGATTTGAAAATCCAGAGTGTAATCTATTTTTGTTTTTTTATAGTTTCCTGGCCCTCCTCCTCCTTCCACGCGCCACCGTGCTAAAGTTCATCCAAATTCGTTCAGTTTTTGTATGAAATAATAACACATACATACAAACTTTAGCATTTATGTTTGTAAGAGTTTTATCTAAGAGTCAATTGTATGTAGACAAAAAGAAAGGTTCCGACCATTTTTGTTTTCCTATATAAATATCCCGGTCGATTTGCTAAAGTTTATACGGATTGTGACCCTTTATATTATTGTAATAAATAGACTCTGAAGTCCGATGATAGTTGACCTTAGGCTAGAGACAATTTGTCTTTCGAGGAGGGCCCTTATCCATAGAGAATATACTTATATATAAACTGGGTCGAAATGATGGTACTTTGTTATGAACATAAATATTTTATTCTGTGTTAGAGTAAAGATTAGAGCTTGTTACCCAGCTTAATATAATATTATGTTTCAACTATTTAGTTTAGGTCCAGTTGTAAGCATGTTCAACCACTGACGTGAGGTCCCGGGTTGGACTAAAACTTGTTAATGAAATTTTCCAATTTCTAATAACAGTCCGGAGTCAGGAAGTTGGCGGTGTTACACCCCCATACCTAGTGAGAGCACCCTAAGCCGTCGGTCTTGCGCCTGATTTCTCTCTGGTCCGACTGCCATCGCATCGTAATATGAGAAGAAGTGAATAGAGAGTGCACTTGTATCTACGCGCACACTTGTGCACTATAACATGTCCTCCTCAGATGGCTTGTCTCTATAAAGACGGCCACCGTGGCCGAAATTTGTCTAAGACGAAATTATTTATTAATAATTAGTACTACCACACAAATACTTCATTTTCTATCATTCTTTGGACCTGGTTAACTGATCCTCAATGTGACAAGACAATTTGACTATTAGATAAGTCAAATAATTACTTATTATGCTTTTAACTAAGCAGACCATCTACAGAAAAATATAAATCTGCAAGACGTAATAGATTACTGTGTGCAGATGAAGCTGAATTGACGTATAGTGACAGCTATACTTTCGCGTTTTGTGCAGGATCAGAGTATCCGGTAGCTTATTTATAAATGATAAGAGACAAGTGCCTCGGGTATAAAAAAACTGTACATAGTAAGAGGTAGTGCCACGCTGCATGTCTGCATGTAGCTCAATCGGGCCTGCACGCCTGGGAAGGTGCCTGTAACTTACACGATACCGGCGTAAAGAAGGCCGGAAAGAACCGGAAGCAAGGAGGGCAACGCATCTGTATAATCTCTATGCGGATATCTATGGGCGTCGGTAAAATGGCTCCGATTTCTCATTTTACCTCTCCTATACTAATTATATAAAGCTGAAGAGTTTGTATATCGGATTATTTGAACGCGCTAATCTCTGGAACATAATAATCAATCAACATAATAATAATCGTGCTAAAAATTCATTCAGTATTACTTAGTCCATTTAGCGAGGAAGGCTGTAGACTGCTTTTTAACCGATTGCTTTAAAAAAGGATTCACTTAAACGAAGTTGCGGGCGTCCGCTAGTATACTATAAAAAGAAACCTTTTATTTTGTATACCGCATTATTTTGTGGGAGATACATCAAACGACACCAACACATACAAGCACAGAGCCATTTCGTTAAGTACTGGACGCCACCGAAACACAAGAAATCAATCCTCTTTATGGGATGCGTATACTTGTGGTTCCATTAGGCAAAATTAACAATCCTGTCCACTCGGTTGACCTCAATAGCGTAATCACACTGATTGTCCCACACACCACAAGTTACCACTCTCAACTGATTATTTGGATATACCTTAGCTTACTATTTTAAGTATTAAATTATGTAATAATATTTACATAGTAGTAATAATAATTTCAGTAAGAGGTAGTGCCACGCTGTATGCTTGCATGCAGCCGAATTGGGCCGGCACGACCGGGGAGGTACCTCTCGCTTACACGAGACCGGCGTGAAGTGACAGCTGTGTTGTCGCGTTTCGTGCGGTGTGTAAGTAGCCGGTGGTCCATGGAGGTGGGTGGAGAAAGGGGGGCAGAGCATCTGTATAGTCTCTATGCAGATGTCTATGGGCGTCGGTAGTCATGAAAATGGCTACAACTGCTCGTTTGTCCTCCTATACCATAAAAAAAAAAAAAATTAATTTTACAGCATACCGCAACAATATTCACTGCAGTATTTTTTCCAATCGGTAAATTTAAAACGTCAGCATTTTAAGCGGTAGTTTCACGCTGCATGCATGTCTGAAGCCTAATAGGACCGGCACGACCGGGGAGGTACCACTCGCTTACACAATATCGGCGTAAAGTGACAGCTGTGCTGTCGTTCTGTGGACTGTGTAAATAGCCGGTGGTCCATGGAGGTGAGAGGAGGAAGACGGGCAACGCATCTGTATAAGCTCTATGGATGTATATTAGCGCCAGTTGTCATGAAAATAGCTCCTACTGCTCGTTTGTCCCCTTATACTATTTAAAAAAAAAACTTCTATAAAAACATCAGAAAGTTTTCCAACTTTATAATAACTCGGTGTTCCTCGTAAAAGTGGATCCAACTTGCGTCTCAAGATAATAAGGCGGTTGATTGATTTTGCGATAGTTTTCTTATTATTTACAAGCGAAGTTTATTCCCTTGTCGAACACGGGGGAACTTCTGTGATAGGGCTTTAGTTGGAAACAAATCCCGGTGGATAGCAGAGCAAATGATGACAGATCGTTTCAATACATGGAAATTATCCTTTTACATAGTAAAAAGGGGGAAATTTGCTGGCGGAACCTTTGCCAACGCACATATATGCGCGCAGTCCGCGCACATACAAGAAACAAACAGGTTATATACCAACGCTCAACATATAACTTATCAGACGCGTTCCTCAATGATCTACCGGAGAGTCGTACACCGCATGAAACTTGTTATGTACCTGAGTGTCAAACAAAAGCATCAGTCAAAACTTCAAAAACAGTCAGCTCTGTCCCCAAAATGGCCTCAGTGATGACCATTTTAAGGATATGTGCGGGTTAAATTTTCAGAAATATTAAACAATATTGAATTTATTGAATACTGACTGAACTTTACAACTTTCCTCTTGTACAATCTGAAAAATTTCAGTTCGTAATCTATATCTACATTTATTACTAGCACAGCACTACAGCAGCTTTTATAATGATAATGCTCTCATCTCTAAAAACTCGTAAGATTCCTAAAAAAATCATCAAGGTTGTTTTCAATAACGCGGGATTTTTAACTAGTACAAAAAATGAATATCGTTTGGTCGTTGGCGGAGAATAGATGCACGATCATCACAAGAACATAAACATTGTTGACGCCAGATTAAAGGCATTTGTGGCCCCTAAACCGCACTTCAAAACTAAACGAACATTACTGTCGGTCGCTGCGCACAAAAATTCTTTCATGTCTATTCAGACGTTGAATTCTAAAGGAATTTCAACTGCAGTAGTGAAAATAATCGCCGTAGTAAAACGCAATCGTCGCCTGGACTACTGCCAAGCCGTAGCGTTTCGTGGTTTGCTGTGTATGGACAAAGGGATTAACAATTCACTGTCTTTTTGTTGGAATAGGCATATCAGTTGCATGTTTTGTGTGAAAACGGAAGGTAAAATATACACAGGTGCATTATGATGACAACAATAAAACTTTTTATCATCGACATCACATTTTCATCTAGTTACTTTTATGTTTTGACTTTTACAATCCGATTACAATTGAATGATGGAATAACAAATGCTCTTCAATTCAGATATTAGTTTTTGCGCAACAACTTTAAATAGAAAGTAATATCAAAGGTAAGAACATTACCCGGCCAGTATCTATAGGGGGAAGTCCCCTAGCGGCGAACGGCCGGTAGTACCGAACGAATACGAAACTATAAAGAAATAAACGGTAGAAAACGACCGTTTGCCGTGGGAAAGAAAGAAAGAGAGCTACTTAGGCATGGAGTGTCGTGGCAGTTGTCAGTCTTACTTGTAGCTCCTGTGACAGTACATATCTTCAGTTTGCGCGGGAACGGGGACGTCACGTGTACACTAGAAAGTACTGCCTTGCTGCAAGATTTACGTGGGATGATATTTGTTATAGTATTTAACTTGTGTTAGGTAAGTATTTTTTCTATTTTAACGCTTGAAACTTATATTAAACATGTGTATTCATAGTTATTCTAATTTTAATTTTGTACTATGAATTCCTACTACCGAACAGTGTTTTTTCCCCTTTGGCCGAACAATTAATTTTTTACTTTTATTTTAATTTAAATGATGTTAAAGGTTTTTTTAATATTTTTCATTATTTATTTTTATTATTCAGATTAATCGATATCTTCAATAATGGAGGGGACAAAGAAAGGTCGCTGAAATCCCGAAAACTTAAACGTTGCTATTGAAAAAGTAACAACGAAAAAGATGTCCTTACGGGAAGCTGCTTCAAGATATAGTTTTCCAACTACTACTTTATATGATAAACTTAAACTCATAAAAGAAGGAAAAGAAGTAGAATGATAACCTATCTTAGGTGATTTACAAAAACCTTCTCTACACAATATGAGAACATCTTAAAGCCAAGTCCTTACCTCTTCTCCATATAAATTGGCTCTTGAGACAAAAGAAAATGAGAAGATAATCAAAGAAGAAGAGATATTACTTCGAAGTACATAATATTTTAAAAGACAAATAAAGAAGAGAAGATAAAAAAGTCTAAACCATTGCCATTAAAAGAGTCTCGTCAACAGCGTGTTATATCAGTACACGCAACCCAAGATACATATTGTGTTATTTGTTTAGAAAGGCATGAAAGGGACTGGATGCAGTGCAACTCATGTAAAGAGTGGGCCCATGAAGCGTGTCCCGATATTCCTGAGTGCTCTGACATGTATATTTGTGGCAAATGTCACCTTTACTAGGAGTGTTCAGTTTTTTGTGCCTTTTTATAACCATGTTTGGTACTAGGTGCCACAGTATGATAAAACCAAAATCGATGCCAATGATTAGCTTTTATTTTCTGTTTAAATTTGTGGTCTGTTGATTGTATGTTGATTGTATGTTGATTTATATACATGTCTATGATGGTTGTGTAAACTATAATGCATAATAAATGTCTGCAAAACTATGAGTTTTTTTTAAATGCCTCTAAGCTTAAGTGTTCGGTACTGTGGGACTTCCCCCTACATAATATAATAAAATCGTAAGAAAGTCAAAACGGTACATTAAATATTTTTTTTTTATTATTTTATTTGATCTACAATCGATAGCGAGGCCAAAAATATAGTTTTTAGAATATTTGTCTGTTTATCTGTAGGTATGTCTGGGCTAAACTCAAAAAGTAATACATGGATTTACTTCAAATTTTGCATGAATATTGCTAACAGGTCGGGTCAACATATAGGCTACCTAATATGTCGTCTTATGTCGATATTTCCACGGGATCGAAACGTACGCAGGTGAAACAGCGGGGCGCAGCTAGTACTATATAATTTGATTAATTTCTCATCATTATTACCACTTCTTCTAATTCCACTATCAATTAATTTCCATACATTTTAAATATACTTCTTCGAGGAAATAAAAAAAATCAATAAAATGTTTTCTAGGTATTTATTAAAGCAGATTTTTTTCAGAAAAGGGCGAACGAACAATCTGCTTACTAGATAAGATTATTTGTGATACGTCTTTACAGCTAGAGTATTAACAACAACAAAATTCGCCAGTTCTCTAACAGGACTAGGTAAAGTGCTGACGCTAATATAAAATTAATTTTTCCATTTCTAGACTAATGAAATCGTTTTCTTATTCGTTATATTGAACATAAGTATGCAAATTGAAATTGAATTGTGTAGCATGCGATCATAATACTTAAGTATATTTTATAGCTGCGTAACGAAACCGGTGTATATCGATAGTCATGACATATAATGAATATCATTATTAAAGCATTGAGCAAAATCTAGCACCAATAATTTATCAAATAATATATTCAAAATTTACAACAAAACACTCTTGTTGTATAAAAATAATGTTAAATTACTTTGTTATACTCGTATAAGCTTTCAATCTGTACATAGAATATCCAAAATCTATTAGAGAATAATCGTTCACTTATGCTTTCAATACAAGAATACTTTTCTTATATGTATCGTTAACAATAACTATAAGTAGGGTCTCTATCTATCTCCCTCTCTCTCTAGCTCACATGTATGTTATTGCAGTATTCTACATTACGAAGGGTAAATCACCTTACAACATAAAATAAGCCTGAACGATCTGCGTATCGCATGCCAAACGTACATAAAGTAATAAAACAAGTCCCACGCCTTTATTGGTTCTAGTAACCACCTGTAAACTCTGTGATGGCACCTACGCGTCCCTTACATGTCTGTAGCTGTACTGTATGACTTACATGACCTTCATCGAGTAAATCCATTAATAAAAACAACATACGTGAAAATGGCTTTCATATTCCTATCTAGCTGTTTATACTCGCTTATTGTTTCAAAACCAATGCCATTTTCATAGAAGAGGTGTTGTCCGGCTCCACAGAACCCCACCAACTTCAGGACATTGACATCGTAGACACAAGGGTACGATGTACAGAGAGCATCTCAATTCAATTAACTTCACTCGAGGTACGTTTTAACAATATATGACGAGCTCTAGAGCCATAGTAATACTTGACTTATAATAAGGTAATTCCACAGTTACGTCAGTGCTACATAGCTACAAATATATCGACATAAAAAATAGTCACTTAGAATTTACATCCACGGATAAAGCAAATATAAACAAAGCAAACTCCATATAAACACACATCTGTGTACGTACATCGCCCAATCGGCACACACCCAATTTAGCTTCGGGACACTAAAGATATTTAATATCCCCATCCCATAAACCTGTCGGTGTGTAGAATATCAAGCATTACGATCTGATATATAAAATGGAGCCCGAAGATGAAGCACACACTGCAATGCAGTACACTATTACATATTTTAGCTGCTAAGGACAGCTATACTTTTATTAAATAATATACTTTTTTATACTATTTCCACTACCACAAAGTCAAAATAGTATAGTAAAAAAGTATATTATTTAATAAAAGTATAATATGAATTTCCATCAAGCAGTGACAATACATACATTCCATCAACTATATAAGTAATCTATATTTATGCCGTTTGCGGTGTAATAATTCGATTAAGGGATTATCTCTTAATTAGAGTTAATCTGGTGGAAAGCCTCGTCATCAAGGTTGTCTTGTTGAAAATTATTTACGACAGCTACTTTTTAAGGCGATAAAACGTATTTTTCTGGGTTTGTTTTTGGCCTTTTTTTTTTGTAAGGCTACTGGTATATAAATCTAATAAAGAGTGAAATTTGTAAAAAAGCCTTAAACAAAAGCGCTACGCTCTTCCTTATAACATATCTTGGACTCATTTAGACGACTACAATTGATGTATTGCAGCCAAATCTGGTTTTTATGACTGAAGAGGCATACCTATCGTTATGCGAATATGACATCGTAAAATGATGGCTACGAGTATCATTCTGTTTTTCATGACTTGTGAGTGGTCGAATAACCCGTTGTCGGGGATTAATTGAAAGTAGAAACGGCAAACGGCATCAATTAATAGTAAATATTTATATAACTCGAATAAATATATTGTACATTATTAATGAACACTCGATAGCAAAATTCGTTATTTAATAACTAGCCTGATTGTGAACCAATTTAAAATCTGGGCAATTTACCAGTTTTAATAGTTTACTACTAATACGGTAAGTCATTATTTTAATTTTGGTCAGTAATTATAATTAATAGTTAATTTTTAGCTGATGTGATAATTTATTAGTTATATAACGATACTATGTAGGTACTAGCTTCCGCCCGCGGCTTCGTCCGCTTGGATTTCGGACTTCAAAAATCTCTATAAATTTTAACTTATTATGTTATTCTGATATGAAAGCTATATTACTGTAAAGTTTCATGAAAATTCGTTCAGTAGTTTT
The DNA here is from genome assembly GCA_001625245.1 of Calycopis cecrops. Classification (NCBI taxonomy): domain Eukaryota; kingdom Metazoa; phylum Arthropoda; class Insecta; order Lepidoptera; family Lycaenidae; genus Calycopis; species Calycopis cecrops. Next base: position 26,183 of record LUGF01051398.1, on the reverse strand, counting down.
TGTGTGAAAGAGTAACAAACAT
>LUGF01051398.1:7227-24658 GCA_001625245.1 Calycopis cecrops | reverse complement strand
AGTTAATCTGGTGGAAAGCCTCGTCATCAAGGTTGTCTTGTTGAAAATTATTTACGACAGCTACTTTTTAAGGCGATAAAACGTATTTTTCTGGGTTTGTTTTTGGCCTTTTTTTTGTAAGGCTACTGGTATATAAATCTAATAAAGAGTGAAATTTGTAAAAAAGCCTTAAACAAAAGCGCTACGCTCTTCCTTATAACATATCTTGGACTCATTTAGACGATACATGCTAAACGATTTTATAACTACAATTAATGTATTGCAGCCAAATCTGGTTTTTATGACTGAAGAGGCATACCTATCGTTATGCGAATATGACATCGTAAAATGATGGCTATCATTCTGTTTTTCATGACTTGTGAGTGGTCGAATAACCCGTTGTCGGGGATTAATTGAAAGTAGAAACGGCACGTGTATATGTACATTTTATATTTACTTAACAGTAATCATTTAAATTTAACGTGGTCGCTGATATCAATTAATAGTAAATATTTATATAACTCGAATAAATATATTGTACATTATTAATGAACACTCGATAGCAAAATTCGTTATTTAATAACTAGCCTGATTGTGAACCAATTTAAAATCTGGGCAATTTACCAATTTTAATAGTTACTATTAATACGGTAAGTCATTATTCTCATACTGTTCAGCAATTATAATTAATAGTTAATTTTTATCTGATGTGATAATTTATTAGTTATATAACGATACTATGTAGGCACTAGCTTCCGCCCGCGGCTTCGTCCGCTTGGATTTCGGACCTCAAAAATCCCTATAAATTTACTAATTTAACTAATTTACTGTAAAGTTTCATGAAAATTCGTTCAGTAGTTTTTGTGTGAAAGAGTAACAAACATCCTTACAAACTTTCGCATTTATAATATTAGTAGGATATGAAGAGGATTCTAGTAAGAACGCGTCAGGCACGACTGAACTTCTCGCTCACACGTTATGGCCGCAAAGTTACAGCTGTACTGTGTCGTTTCGTGATGTGTTTGATTTTCCGGTGGCCCATGGAAGGCGAGGGAGGAAGAAGAGCTACGCATCTGAATAACCTCTATGTGGATGTTTACTGGCTTCGGTACTTAAGAAAACGCTCCGTCTGCTCATTTGTCCCCTAAATTATAAAAAATATTAAAAAGTTTTTTTTTTTATGATATAGGAGGGCAAACGAGCAGCCGGAGCCATTTTTATGACTACCGACGCCCACAAACACCCGCATAGAGACTATACAGATGCGCTGCCCTCCTTTCTCCTCCCACCTCCATGGGCCACCGGCTACTTACTACGCACGAAACGCGACAGCACAGCTGTCACTTTACGCCAGTCTCGTGTAAGCGAGAGGTACCTCCCCGGTCGTGCCAGCCCAATTCGATTGCATGCAAGCATGCAGTGTGGCACTACCTCTTACCTGAATTCCCTCTTATCTTATGGGATGGTTTGCCATTTGCGGGATAAGCTTACACTTATGGAATAATATTGTTTTTATAATACAGTCCCACGACTATGCTACATTTAAATTACCTTTTTTAAAGGGGGCAGCGCATTTGTATAGTCGCTATGCAGATGTCTATTGGCGTCGGTAGTCACGAAAATGGCTACAACTGCTCGTTTGCCCCCCTATACCATAAAAAAAAACCTTATCTCTATTTTCAATTTGCTTATTTCTGTTTTCTTTAATAGTATAATGAGAAAAACGAGCAGTCAGAGCCTTTATCGTGAGTACCGACACCCATGAATCCGTATAGACGTAATACAGAGCCTTGCCCTCCTTTCTCCTCAGCCCTCCACGGGTCATTCTTTCTTACATAATAGATCAGTAGGGCTATAAAATAATCACAATATTCCTTAGCAATGAAGAACAAAGTCACGCGTATCAGCTAGTGTCTAAATAAAGATATCCCGTGTAACTCTGTAACAATACATCAAGTGAGGACTTTGCGTGATAGAGGGCGTTTTATCCTTGACGCGGCAACACATTACTGCTGTACTCCTATTACAGAGGAAAATCCCGAGAGGATTTTTCCTCTGGATACATTTAACTTAGTACACACGTACAGGCGCTACGTACGATACTTTTAAGCGAGCTCGTGCTTTATGTGAAATTTAAGTTTGCAAGTTAAGTTTTAAGTTTTTTTTTTTCCAGTTGTGTTTTATTTTCTAGTAAAAAGCGTTGCTATTAAAAACTTGGAGAAATGATCGGCTTTCTATATTAAGTTGATTCCGCGCCGGTACAGCATGGCACTACCTCTTTCTTAATTCAAAGGTACCTTGTCATTAACGCTTTTGTTTGTGGTAAATAAAAGATCATATTGATGTTATCGCATATTTCTTCTTAAATGAAAATGTCTGTTTTCGGTTCCCACATGTAAAACTAATATTAAAAAAAAAAAATTATTTGTCGTGCATGCAGAATATATAATGACAATTGTGAAAGAGTCGACATAATGCATGATAAAATTAGTTTTTTCAAGCGTGAAGTATCAATATTTTTTAAGATGCATGATTTTTCATTACTGTTTTTTTTACGGCTTTCTCTGATTATTGTGCAATTAATATGTTTAAATGTGCCTGTTATTAGTGGAAACTTAACTGAATTTTGCATATTTATATTATATCTGTATGTCCTAAGTATTATGATAATTGTTTGGTTCCCAAACAAAATAAAGTAAAATATAAAAAAGTAACCGCTCTGGCAAAGCTTAGATTGGCCTATAAATCTGCAATCAATGCAATTCATTTAAAATTTGGATAAGCAGGTTGTTAATCAACCAATAGCCCATAGTGAATCTGAGCGAAACCAAAACCAAGTAGAGTGCTCTGTGAAGCCATCTTTTTTTGGGTAAGAGGCGAGGATTGAAACTTAAGCTCTTGTACCACGGAGTTGGAGAATTTATTCTGAAGCGCCGGACTATTCCTCTGTACAATTGGCGTTGGTCCTTGAATCCTTACGATAACGCTGTTATTGTATTGCAGCAAAATTGGGCCGACACGGCCCAGGAATTATCTCTCGCTCAAACATGTGTGTAACGTGCTATTAAGTTTCGTGTATGTGAGACTTTCCGCTGGCCCATTGGAAAAGTGAAAGGAAGGCATCTAGTCTCCGTAGTCTCTATGCAGATGTGTATGGGCGTCGGTATCCTTCGATTGCTCGTTTGCTCCGTTATAAAACTACTTCCTTGGTGCCAAGTGGCATTTAAGTTAAAATATGGAAAAAAAAAATTTGGTAAGAGGTATTCTACTGTGCATGCGTGCGTGTAGCCAAATTGGACCGGCACGACCGAGGAGGAACCTCTCGCTTACGCGATAGTGTCGTAAAGTGACAGCTATGCGGTGTATAAGTAGGCCGGCAGTCCGGGCAACGCATTTTCCCCCATACACTATAAAAAAATTAATAATAATAAACATTCCCGTATTTTATTATCCTTCATACCTTATCCTCACCAACTTCGTAGTCTGATAGATATCACTCTGTATCGATTGCCTATAATCGTACACTGTACTAAGCCTCTCTTAATGACCTACGAGATAACTATCGGCAATTCATTAAGAGGGATTGGGTTAACTATTACGCTGACAAACGTATTAAGCCAGACGTATCTAATAGAGTATGTTTCTATTTAAGGACGTAAAGCAACCTATTCCCTGATTTTCTAATACAAACAAACAGTCGGAGCCGGACTACCGACGCCCATAGACTGAATCGTTGCCCCCCTTCCTCCTCTCACCTCCACAGGCCACCGGCTACTTACACACCGGCTTAAACGCAACAACACAGTTGTCACGTTTCGGTATCGGTAGCACGCCGGTCTTGTGTAAGCGAGAGGTACCTCCCCGGTCGTGCCGTCCCAATTCAGCTGCATGCATGCATGCAGCATGGCACTACCTCTTACTAAAGGTACTTAGAATAGGTAATGTCATTTCTGTGTTGTAGCTAAATCGACCCAGACGTAAAGCAAATTACTGAGAACACATGCGCGTTACAGCATGGTGCGATTTGTGAGAGCCCTGATCGAAACGGAAAACGGTCTAGATACTATTATATATTTATTCGAAATCGAATGTATATTTGTGGTTTTTCACGCAAAAGCGATTGAACTGCTTGAAATCGGTGGCCTATGTAGGGAGGAGAGAGCAGGATGGAGGGCAACGCAGATGCAGTGCCCTCCATCTTCCTTCCCCCTTCGCGGATGTCTATGGGCGTCGTTAGTAATGAAATTGCTCCGATTTCTCGTTTGCCCCTTATATTTGGTAAGAGGTAATGCCACACTGCATGCTTGCATGCGCATGCAGTCGAATTGGGCCGGCACGACCGGGGAGGTACCTCTCGCTTACACGAGACTGGCGTAAAGTGACAGCTGTGCTGTCGCGTTTCGTGCGGTGTGTAAGTAGCCGGTGGCCCATGGAGGTGGGAGGAGAAAGGAAGGCAGCGCATCTGTATAGCCTCTATGCGGATGTTTGTGGGCGTCGGTAGTCATGAAAATGGCTCCGGCTGCTCGTTTGCCCTCCTATACCATAAAAAAAAAATACTATAAAAAAATAATAGGAAGTAAAATATAATACGAAAAAAAAACGAAATGTATCCTTGGGACAGGTTTTACTCGAGTGAAACCGAAGGAAACAGCTCAATTGATCATAATGAGCTTAGAATCATTACAAGTGATTATTTACTTTAAGCAGGTTCAAATAGAAAATTTATTGAATTCAACTGAAAAGCAATCATTTTTGTATTTAAACTACACTAATATTTGCTTTGAGTTTTTAAAAATTGCTACCCCCAATCAGTTTTATGTAAATATATTTTAACGTATAAATTTTTTTTTTAGAAAAAATATCAATTTGGAAGCACGATTATAATTTATAAGTCAGGTTTACGCATTTTTTTTCATTTTCCTCGTTATTTGCAAAAAAAATACGTAATGAAAGGATGTAATGAAGCAAAAATACGATTTGCAAAATGAAAGAAGGATAGAATTATTATAAACGACAAAATTATCCTGTAGACTTCGAGTCTTCTTAATAACATACATACATATTACATATTTTATAATATATAACTAATAATACATATTTTTATATAATATGAACATAAAGCCATCTAACATAAATTGTGTAATATTATTAATGACTTCCTTATCATAGGTTGTAGTGAATTTGTGGTTGGTATTATCACTTCTCGATAAAAATACATATAAAGTTATTACTTAAAGGAATGAAATATTTTTTTAAACAATTTATTTATAAACACAAATAAAATTACGATTTTTTTACATCATTTTCTTAGTAAATGCATTAGCACTTATATTATTACAGTTGTATTTAAATCCTTTGGCATTTGAAGATAAAAAAATATGCTGAACTTAAAATATACTTACAAAAAAATATCAGCAATGTCAGCATCTTCATTGTCATGATTTATTACTGCCTTATTTATTAATCGTTCAATATCACCTTCACTCATTATATTAAATTACTATTAAATTATGAATTACTAACCGAAACATAGTTTATAATACGAAAACAATTATTATTCTACATTCAAATCACATTTTACAATATTTATTTTCAAGTCTCAAGTTTTTCATTCTGGAATGAATTCCAAATTTAAATTTAAAATGTTTATAAGTTGCCAGAAGTAAACAAGCGATCGCGATCGTTTGGCAAATTACGTTACCGCAGAGACACGTGCAATCCACGACAGAAACTTTGGCCGTGTATCCTTGGTTTTAACCGTTGTTTTGAGTTGTCCCACTAGGTTCTCGATCATGCGCACTGGACTCAGGCAACATGGTAATAGTCATTGGTCATTTAACTAAATATTTTTTCTATTAATTTCCTGTTTCATTCATTGAGTTGTGTAAGAGAGGCTTAACTCTATGCAATAAACTCATTGCGCCGTTACCGGGCCGGCGCGTCCGGGATGAGCCTTGGACTTACAATATTACTCCGGCAACTACGTCTAATAATGGCCATGTTGTCGCGTTTCGTATAGTTTGCTATTTAGAAGATTTTTTTATAGTCTTAAAAAAATTTAAAATTCGTTTGTAACGGTTAATGTTCCAGTTATTTTGTAAGGTCGTAAGTATCCATCCATCCATTTGTTGACTACCGACGTCCAATAAGAAGCAAAAATGTAAAAGCTTTGCCTTTCGTCATCTACCGCCAATTAGCTACAAGATTGTAATAATCCGCATGAAACGCTAAAACGTAGTTCATTTTACGGCGGCATCTTGGGAAATTTCGGGTACCTTTTTAGCCGTGCCGGTTTTTTAAATTAAAAAGTAGCAATTACTCATCTAACTACACTTCCTTACCGCTGATGCTGGAGAGTGGTAGATACATCTCCTACAAAAATGAGGATAATTTTCTTACTTTGTCTATCGATTTTTTTAGCTTTCTGGACGAGCTGGTAAGTGGCATATACCTCATCGTCCGTTTATAGCATTTATATTTGTTATTGTGATAGATGACTAAATACGCCGGTAAATATCCATATAGTTATGCAGATGCGTAGCCCTCCTGCCTCCTCACTGAAACGTACACACCGCACTAAACGCGACATCATAGCTGTCACTTAGCGCCGATTTCTTGTATGCGAGAGATATCTACCATGTTCTAATTCGGCTGCAAATTAACATGGCACTTTCTTTTTTTTTTGCTAATAGCATAGGAGGCAACGAGCAGTTGGGTCACCTGATGTAAAGTGATCACCAACGCCCACAGACATCCATAGCACTAGAGGTCTAACAGATGCGTTGCCGACCTTCGACCTTTCTTACTAGAATTAAAGAGATACATTAACTCTGTAAAGAAGTACAAACCTAGTATTGTTCTACTATACCTATAACTGTCTTTTTCGTAGCATGGAAATAGTGAAAGAGTTTGCAACATTCAAATATGGACCAGTAGGTCCTCAAAATAGCTTGTCTAAATAAACAAACTCTGCAACATCAAAGTATTAGTAAAAATGCATCGTCCCTGCTACACCGTTCACGTTCCAACGACAACAGCATCCCAAAGAGGATTGCTGCCAGGCACGACTGGTTCATCCAGCACCACTGGGTCGAAATAGCCAAAGGACGGCCTAAATGATAATAATATTATTAAAACATAGAATAATAAAAACTGCCTGACGTAACAATCTATGGATTTTAAACTTGCTTTTATTTATTATTATTGTTAGTATAGATACAGTTGTATATCCTTAAAAGATAAAGAGATATTGGTTGGCCCCATGGTAAGTGTCCACGGATATTTAATGGCATTGTGACAGTATGCACGACATACTGTCATTAGCTCTAGAATTTCATTACACTGTAAATTTTAATTTTAATGGAAATAAAAGGAGATAGGGATAGAGATAGATAGAGAAGAGAGAGTTGTTTGGTTGTAAAAGCAAGATTCAGCAGCATTCTAATACCAAATTTATCTTTCCTTTCATCACAAAATGCAAATTCAAGGATACTTCAAATACATTCTATACGTATCAGGAAATCAAGCGCGAAATAACCAAACAAATCGAATTGAACGGTGTAATCTTCAGGATTTCATATAATACCTTGTTATCCGCCATAGAATCAAAGAAATTTCGAGAAAGATTAAACGAGGCAAAATTTACATAGCAAAATAAGAAAGGGAACATTCCAGAAATTTCGACGGCCGTGATTATTCCGAAATACTTGGTATCGAATGTTATAAAGAGGGACCCGAATTTATCACTTTTATCCGTCGTAACGGACCCATTAAATAACACTAGGCAATAAAATCCGACCGCAATATTTTGGGATAATACTTTGAATGGATTTGATTTACAATGTGAATAAAATCTGGACAATTACCATCGAGTTTAATTGGAAACCGGGAAATTGTTTAGAGGTAATTAATGGTACTGATATTGATAAAGGTTTTCGTATACCTTACGTTACCGTACCTTAAAAGTATGTTGTCCTGAGTAGAAAGCCTTTTTTATAGTATAGGAGGCAAACGAGCAATAAGGTCACCTGATGTAAAGTGATCACCATCGCCCACAGACATCCGCAACACCGAAGGTCTAAGAGATGCGTTGCCTTTTTTTACCTTCAAAACGATCTTGGATAAGTCGGGAGGCCGTAACGGACACATCACGGTATTACTACTGACTAAAAACTACCTACCTACAGAAACTACTGCGAACCCCATCGGCCGCCGTGGTAGGGTCTCCCGTATTCCAACATATTCTGTCCTAATCGACCATTTAAATTCTCATTTTCTTCTTCTTGGCTAATACCTCAAGTATAAGGATCGTGACCGCGTGCTCAGCTCCACTGTTGTCTATTCAGAGTGGTACGTGCTGTGTAAAGGACCTACAGGTAAACTCTCAGATATCGCAAAAAGAGGTAGTGCCATGCTGCATGCATACATATCTGGCATGACCAGATATCTCTCGCTTACTCTATAGAGACTTAAAGTGACAATAGCCGGTGGCCCATAGAGGTGCGAGGCGGAATGAGGGTATCTGTATAACTTCTGCACGAATGTCTATAATGGGCGTCAGTAGTTAGGAAAATGGCTCCCACTGCTCGTTTGCCCCCTTAAACTATTAAAAACTCACTTCATGCTGATGTTATGTGAGAAAGATCTCGTTGGAGCAGTTAGCGTATAATCATTTTAATGACTTCAAAAAGCAACTCCAGAAAGCAAATTTATAAGTTAAGCTCCTGCTATTCGGTATTTTTTCCTAATTTTCATATTTTAATCCACTTGATATGGGCAATAGGATGAAAAGGTATTAAACTTTATTGTATTCTAGGAATAATTTTTCTTTGGGCTTAGTCATGAAATACTCCAGTGATTCACAAAAACTCAAGTAGTAAAAAGCATAGAAGTATTTGAAATAATTTTATAATATTTTTATTTAGTCCACAATAATATAAATTTCAAAATAGTCATTTCGTGCATGTTAATAAAAATAGAGATTCTTTCTTTTTTAACAATTATATTTCAGAAAATGTAACTTTAAAGGGAAAAAATATGCAAGATTTTTTTACAGAATTGCATGATATACAATTGTCATTCCATTTTAATATGTACCTTTCACGATTGCAGTGTGTGTATCAAAAAAGCAAAATACAAAGTCTTTTGCAGATGTTTATTAATGAGGAGTTTACACATTTCATTTATAATGGTGCCCTGAACGTTATTGCCGATTTTCTGCTATAAGAGAATTAATGTAAACTTAAAAAAAATACTTGAATCTTGAAAATATAGTTCGAGAATACGCGGTATGATGTCACACGAATCACTTGCGTATGTTACGTAGCACATGCCTGTGCTACGCGGTATGACGTAACATGAAGCACATGCCTGTGCTACGCGGTATGACGTAACATGAAGCACATGTCTGTGCTACGCGGTATGTCGTAGCATGTAGCACATGCCTGTGCTACGTGGTACGACGTAACACGTAGCACTTGTCTGTGCTACGTTGTATATCATACCGCGTAGCACAGGACAACAAGATATTACAGCAGGTGGGAAATTGGGAATTATACAATCGAATATAAAACAGAACTCTCGTAAATTCCGTTCCTCCTTAGTATGGTACTCTCAGCTATCGAGCCTCGAAGAGGTCGACCCACACCTCGCAGGTGTGGGTCGCTCTTTAGAATTATTTGTGCTTCTTTTCCCACCATGGTTGAAGCCTTGTCGTGCTACACATATGCGTTGGCCATCTTCCTCCTCCTCAGTGCATGGACCACCGGCACTTACACACCGTACGAAACGCGACAGCACTATCACTTAAAGCTTGTTTCGTGTAGGCGAGAGGTGCCTTATGGTAATTCGGCTGCATGCATGCCACGTGGCACTATCTATTACAAAGAGTAAGAGGTAGTACCACACTGCATGCTTGCATGCAGTCGAATTGGGCCGGCACGACCGGGGAGGTACCTCACGCTTACACGAGACTGGCGTGAAGTGACAGCTGTCCTGTCGTGTTTCGTGCGGTGTGTAAGTAGCCGGTGGCCCATGGAGGTGGGAGGAGAAAGGAGGGCAGCGCATCTGTATAGCCCCTATGCGGATGTTTGTGGGCGTCGGTAGTCATAAAAATGACTCTGGCTGCTCGTTTGCCCTCCTATATCATAAAAAAAAAAATAATATTCTCTAATAAAAAAATGTAAAAACGTATACCGGTACTAAAAATACCTACATTAACCTATCTCTTTTATCCGTCGCTTGGCTTTTCGTTTAAAGTGAATATTACGTGCCTTTTTCGAAGACACGAACTCGCTCAATATAAATTGATCCGGAACATCAAATATTGCAAATTCCGTGAAACGTGTCAGCGAGTTACTCCATCAGGCGTGAAGATGCTTCACCTAGATAGATATATGGATCGTATTAGTGCACGTTCCAGCTTCAACTTATGTACCGTTGGTATTAATTTACTCAATTGGAGTCCATTTGCAGAGTAATTCAGTATTTCGTAAAAAAGATGTAAAGAATTATAATATTATAAACCGCGATAAAATCCGTGCAAGTTGTTTTATTATTAATTAATATTAATATTCGCGTAAACTTAACAACATATTTTCCATTAAATTATGTTTTAAGTTTACGCGAATATTACTATTAATTAATAATAAAACAACTTGCACGGATTTTATCGCGGTTTATAATATTATAATACTTTACATTTTACAAAAACTAAATTAATACTTAACAACATACTTTCTATTAAATTATGTTTTAAGTATAACCATTAATTTAGTTTTTTCTTAAAAGAAGGCTTTAAAAAGAGGGAGTGAAATAGATACTAGAAATTGTGTCTAGTGATATCTGTGCTGAATTATGTGATTGTGGAAATACATGTCTTATGGGTTATGTTACTATACTGTTTAATTAATCATTAATAAAAATTAATCGATACACATACACATATCAATCAATAATTTGGTTATCCCCTGATTATGACAGACATTTTTTACTAATAAGGGTGCAGATGAGCAGTCGTAGCCTTGTAGCAATAGTCAGTAGCCGCCAATATTATATTGGGGTCCTCCTTTCCCATGATAGATCACTGTTAACTCACAAACCACAACAACCACGACCGCAAATTTGCAAAAAAGTCACTTTATTTCGCTTTATGTGAACGAGAAGCCTCCAAGAGTCCAGAAAAAATCAGCTACATTGCATCCCACTTTTGTCTTTTAGATGGACAATGGCTAGTATGCATGCAGCCGAATTTGGCCAGCACGACCGGGCACCTCTCGCCTACACGACACCGGCGTAAAATGACAGCTATCGCGTTTTGTGCGGTGTGTAACTAGGAAGAGGTGGCTCATGTAGAAACGAGGCTAGGATGGAGGGCAACGCATCTGTATAACCTCTGTACAGACGTCTATGTGCGACGATAGTTATGAAAATGGCTTCAACTGTTCGTTTGCCCCTTATGCTATAAAAAAAATGGTTGCCTATCCGCGCCGGCCCGACACGAACGCTCATTTCATATTAACAATGCAGTAAAGCGTCCATAGAAATACAAAGATACAGATTTAATTGCTTAGAGAAAACGTCAATAGAACTGTTAGTAATTGAATTTGTTTATAAATCGGCTTTACCCTTGCCTTCGTGATTTACGTTGTCTCGAAATTAATTTTCCCTTTACTGGCGATGATTGAAAATGTTTTGTCTTTGTAGAATGAGATTATGTACAGAAGATGTTGTTAACATTATGAAGATAATGACGTTAGGATCGCGGCATAGCACTCAGTTACTGCCCTTCTCTCTGCCTACACCATTACGGAACTGATATGAATGTGTATGTCTGTTTTTGTGTGTGCGTGGTCGTGTGTGTACAATAATGTATAATAAAGTATCCGTTCAATTGCTCGTTTGACTCCATAAGAAAATGTATCCTAGAATGTGTCTTTGGTATATTCATATACTATGTCGATTTCCTGGCCTGATTAAACATGTCACTAACATTTTTCAACTTACACACACACACACACACACACACACATACACACGCACAGAAGTAGCTTTTTGAAGTGAAATAGCTAATGACATTAGTGTCCGTGTGAACATAAAAAAAAATAAGCTATACGTAGTGAGGACCAAGGAGTAGTTGCTATACAAATTTTCAAGGCATCGAGACAAAAAATAACAATAACAATATATAAAATAAATAATAATAATAAAATAAAAACAAAAAAAACTCTTAGTGGTAAAATTTTTATTAACTAAAAATATTTGAAATTTAATATCGTCTTTAAGTGAAAATTGACTATTTTAACGTCATTATAAACAAAATCTTTACTAATCTAAAGTTAAAGGTAGAAAGGTAGAATAGAATACTGGTGTTCGATTAACGCTTTAAGTTTAGAACGGTGTTCGCGGAGTTACTTACTATTATATAAAAGAAGTGTGTTTATTTTTTAATAATTTTCTGAGAGCTTTTAAAGCTATAAAATATTGGACATCAAAAAAATATAGAAACTTTTACATATTCCAACGAGCGTGGAGTCGCTAACTTTCATATTATTTGATGATAAAGGAACTTATCGTTTAATGAAAAAACCCTCTTAACTTAAAATTAAATGAAAAGTACCCTCTTATCTTTGTACGAGGTCATTTTTCCCCGATATTCTACAAGATATTTACAATTTTTCAAGCATAAATGGCGTTCCACTGAAAAATGTAGTCCTCGCAAAAGTCACGTAGCCACGACGTAGATTGTAAACGTTATAAGCACAAAATAAATCAAGATCCATTTTCTTAAAGAATATAAACTGCCTAGACGCATAGGGAAATATATTGGATGCATGGAAGTGTTATGGAATATTGGCGTGTTTTGACTTTGAAATTTCACCATTTGAGCTATGTCACTAGTGAGGTGAATCGTAAAGTAGTTTTGCTGTCACAGAGTGGAAATAAAGTAAATGAATAAAGTTGTTAAGAGGTAGTGACATGCTAATATTTGATGGTCAAGTCTATGTTGATGTATGACTACATACATACAAATAATTTGTAGATAGGCAATTATAAATGTAAAAATAGGAATTGCGTCTTTATAAACTTGTTAACTAGGCAATTTTCGATACTGAAATATAACTAAGATTCCATTACATAAAACTGACTGTCTCTGAAAATTAATGTAAGGAGCAGGAGAATTATTAATTTTGCTCTCACTAAAAGAGCCACATGTACGCAGTACGCCAATAAACACTGAAGATGATGATTCTGTAAAAAATAACAATCACAGTAACGACTGCTTTTGTATCTCGAATAAAAATTACTTCATTATCTTCGTTTCATGGCAGTGATTAAGACTAATTTCTCAGTCCAAACAATAACGAAATTAAACGAGGTCCCTTTGAAAGACGGAATCACCACTTAAATCGGTCACTTAAAGTCCTATTGTTGTAGTCTGGAGGGTAACAAGTTAATTTGTCAATACGTATCTATCAGAGATCGTTTCTACGAAGTTATTAATGACAAGCTTAATGTTCTCTGCGTATTGATAAGATATTGTTGACGGTACTTTACCCCGTCGAAATAAAGACTGTTTAATATACTTAATTATTGTTTATGATTTAAAATTTAATTAATTAATAACAAGGGGGTTTTTTTTACCCAACTGTTCAGAGGGAGTGTGATAATATTTTTAGAAAGTATATAATATGTAAATTAAGATTAGACATGACGTCATTAGATTAGTTTTGAAATTATCAATAGCACTGGGTACTATATCCTAGCCTGTCCCATTCTCCCTAGTTTTTGAATTCTGATTTACCCAGAAACTATAGCGTAACAGCTTTAAGGTTACGTTCTGGAACATTCCACTAAATAGTTTTTGTTACCTTATGAGAAAAGTTACATCTAAAAATTGTAGTACATGTAATTTAGTTGAAGGTGTCTTTCATGTAATAGTGGAATGTGTCAGGAATGAGCCTGAAAGATCTTCTTTTAGGGCAACATTATTCTCGCTTCGCCTTTATCGGTAGTAGCGAGATGCTTATATGAATTAGTACGTTTGGCGCTAAAACGAAAATTGTAGTGATAATAATAATAATAATAATAATAATAATAATAATAATATTTGTGGACTTTACACACTACGTAAGTCTAGCCCCGTGCTAAGTACCGAAAGAACTTGTGTTACGGGTACTAGACAACGGAAATATATTTAATATGTTTTATAAATTTAAGAAATGTTATATATTTAAGATTTTTATTATAGAAATACATATAATACATAGATAAACATCCATGACCAAGGCGGGATTCGAACCCGCGACCCCTGGCGCTACATGCTCAGCTTAACCGAGCCCTATACCACTGCGCCAGCCTGGTCGTGATGTATGTATTTGGATGATAAGTGACAAAAATTAATGGTATATACCTATAAGAATGACATGATCATGCTTAATCAAATCCTTTTTAGGGTTCCGTATCTCAAAGAGAAAAAACGGAACCCTTATAGGATCGCTTTGTTGTCCGTCTGTCGGTACGTCTGTCAAGACCTTTTTCTCTAAAACGCGTGAAGGGATTAAGCTGAAATTTTTCGTCTGACGTCTTGATGCCTTGAAAAAATCACACTTCTAAGTTAACGAAATAAAGAGTTATAGCCAATTATGTACAAATTTTGTATGAAAACGTGCTTTGTCGAAAACCTAAAATAATCGGGTACTTCCCGTTGACCTGGAGTTGTAAAATTTGGCAAGAAGTAAGAACTTATAGCACATATATAGGAATAAATCTGAAAACTAGTAAATTATATGTAGATTATTGGAAAAATCATAATCAACTTATAACTAATTATAACTACCTAATTCGGCTGATAAATGTGTGCCGCAACCGTCTAAATAGACGGTTGAAATTTCAGCTTAATCCCCTCACGCGTTTTAGAGAAAAAGGTCTTGAAAACCATGCATTACGTTTGGATTGTTATTCCCATTCATACGGAACCCTCGGTGTGCGAGTCGGACTCGCACTTGGCCGGTTTTTTTATTTCAATAAATAGATTAAAAAAATAGCACTGGGTAGATTCAAATATATTTTTAGCAGTCCAGGTGTTTTCTTTTTGTTATTTTTATTCTTGGTGTATTAAAACTGATCGAGACTTCTCAACCAAAAAGCAGGCATACCTTTCACACCCACTACCCATATAAAGTTATCGCTATTCAGAAAAAGCAAAACAACTGCATGTGCTCTACTTACTATTTAATAATCTGGACTGCCTCTAATGTAATAAAAAAATCACTAGAAGCCAGCGGATGGCGGCGTCTGGTTGACAGTATTCATAAATTAGCAGCATATGCGATAACAGAAATATATGTTAAGGGGAAGGGTACGCTTGATAAGGGCTAATGTTGAGTCTAATGAATGCCCTTCGTGGATTAGCCCTTACAATATGAGCACAATTCCACGAATGCGAAGGGTCTAATGTGACAAATGCCGCAGTGAATGGCCCTCGATTTATATCCGCTGCTATTGTCCTTATATAACTTTTTTCCCTCGACCTTGATACTGAGAGGCTTTTTCGTGATTATCATGCTTAGGTATCCTTCCACAGTTGGATGATTTGCTCATAAATGCATTCGTTACTTACTGACGTAAAACTTTTTATAACATAAGCTATATAGTAGGCTATACAGATGCGTTGCTGTCCATCTTCCGCCCCTCTACATGGGCCACCGGCTACTTAATCACCGCGCGAAACGCCACAGTACATCTGTCACTTTACGCCGGCCTCGTGTAAGCGAGAGGTACCTCCCCGGTCGTGCCAGTCCAATTCAGCTGCCGCTTTTTACAAGTATAGTTAAAAAGTACTCTTTATGGCTATTGTTGGCATTGAATAAAAAATCTTGATGAATTAAATATCTAAATCACATTATTATAAACTTTTTATTGCTGCTGTATCATTAAACTGCTTTTTTTGTGTCAAAAAGTTAATTTATATATTGAGTAAATTTTATTTTTGACATACAACAAAGTGGCCGTGTCGCCTAGTATAACACAAAATATAAACAGTTCTAAGAACGATGAATGACCCGCCATCAGTCAGAGTTGAGTGATTGCACTTCATATGCAAATCTAACACTGTGTGGGCCAGATACGACACTCGCGTCTCCGCATTTATAAACCAAAGCCGGGGTCGGTAATATGATTGCGTACATCAAAAATAATAACCATTCTTTTTTACTTTTTATATAAGTATTATATATTATTCAAAATTTTATAGTTTTAGGGTATGCTTATTGCATTAGTCGAACTTAATGTTTATGTACTTTACACAGAGATCGTAAAAGGTACATTAAATAACTTTTACTTTTTTTAATATTTTTATTGTTTACAGCCTTAGTTTTTAAATTATAAATACTAAAATAAACCTCTATTTAGCTGTGAAATACATTTTATTGCATACATTACATGGATATATACACAACTATATATTTTATTTTTAAGCTTACACACATGTATTCTCAGTAGAATACATATGTTTAAGCTTAAAAATATTTAAGGTTTCCAAATTTTTTTTATAACTAGAGCACCGGTTTCATTTGCGTAACTTTAGCACCTCTAATTCCTAACGAGATTTTATAGCCTTGTAGCTGTACTACATGAACTGTACAAGACAGTAAAAAAATTTAAATCGGACCAACAATGCGGTTCCATTAGCGAGTTCAACCTTTTAAACTCACAAAATTTGCAAACTTAAAATTATCTTAGGTATCAAAAGAACCAATGATGAATAACTTACTTAATACCATTGCTCATAAATGAGTGAATCAACGCAAACATCTGGCGTAACGCTACAGATTAAGATACGACATGAAGTTACTCTTTCATATATGATCATGTATCAAGTAAGAACTTATAATGTTATTAATATTATAAAATAATGTTAATTGATGTTGATTTAATGCCTTTGCTTTGCTTAAAATGCTAATATTTAAAAGTCTGCTCCGTCAATCTAGTTGTATAACTTCTGAAAGGTTCTATTAGCCAAACTATGAGGCACGAATTAAGACATCAGGTAGACTTACAACTCATTTTTTTTAACCTTTCACAAACAAAGGAATAAGGTTTTTTCTTTTATAAAACAAATACTAGATAGTGTTGGCGTTTGTGTCTTTAGTAGCAGGCTTCCCAGTCTAAGAAATAGAGTATTATTAGTTTATTTTCAAATGCCGTCCTCCGCCAGACAATGTACCTAACCATTTTATTCGAAGAGCAGTACGCCTTTGCAATACGAACTCTTTAGTTAGATAAGAACAAACTCGATAGAATACAAAAATGCACAATACTACTTACAAATACTTCGTAGCATCTCTTTATACAGATACCAACTGTGACCTGCTGTTTTAAGTAAAAAACATTTAATTTTCGAAGTAAAATGTACTTTCTATGTTGTTCCATATTGTAATTTATATCTGTGTAT
>LUGF01051394.1:168617-183160 GCA_001625245.1 Calycopis cecrops | reverse complement strand
AACACTCGTGAGGTACTATTTTGAAACTCGCGTTCGCTCGTTTCAAAAACTCACACTCGCGTTTTAATACCCTTCGTTATACGACAGTTGCATAAACTACTATAATTAAAGCCTTTTAGTGAAGTAATATTATAAGTGAAACTCAGATTATTTTTTTTATTTGCGGAAAATGCACTTAAGTTTCCTCATCAGCCCTGGATTAGATCCGGCGTATTCTTTATTTATGTCTCACGGCACTAGCGCTTTTCGAAAACTCACTAAAATCACCGAGTGCCATTTTTGGTGCCTTCAGGACAGTGCAATACGGTGAGGTTCTTTTTCTCTCCTCTTATACCGGGAGAAAAAACATCCACTTCTCCTGCTCCTTATAGATAGGTAACAAAGAGCAGAATATTCGGTTCAATTGGCTTCGCTCAAGGTATTTAGATTAGCTTTAGACTACTTAGCCTTTACGCCGCAACTAAGTTAGAACAGGTTCGAGAAAGAGGTAGTGCCACACTGCATGCTTGCATGCAGTCTAATTGGGCCGGCACGATCGTGTTACCTCTCGCTTATGCCGCCAATACACGTTGGTCGGGTGGTCACCAGTGCCAGCGTCGACGAGTGGTCACCAGGCGAGTGCTACCGTCCACACGTTGAGCGAGTGCACTCGGCCAGTGTAGGTGCCCACAGGTTTAGTAGTAGTATTTAGTAAGAGGTAGTGACTAACTGCATGCTTGCATTAATGCTTTAATGGTTTATTTATAGGTATAAGTAAGTACCTACTTAAAAACAGACAAATGAAACCAAAATATAAAATTCTCTTCAAGGTCAGGAAAAATCAACTGAAAAAAAATTAAATATTGTCATATATCACAAAAAATCATTGGATATAAGTATATCATGATATATATCCTTCGAACCCTGATTAAATGAAAAAACACTATAACAATAATGATAACCTATATAGTATTAATTTCTTTCTGGCGCTGGAACTGAGACATGACCCTCGCTACAATACCGTGGTAAAACAGTCATATTTTAAGAGAGCTTTTTTGGAGCTGGCCCTGACTCTGTACACCTAACGTAATGGAACTCAACGAGAATGTAATTTTTCAACTGCACGTCCACACTCAATGGACGCCAAACGCGTAATGGCGCGCTGACCAAGTGGACACTATTGGCCGAGTGATGGCGAGCGCCTTTGATCTTTGCAGAAAAACCGACAGCGCTCCGTAGTGAGGCGAGTGGTCACGAATGATGGCCAGACAATACAAATTGAGCGTCCACACGTTGGCACTGGTGACCACTCGTCGAAGCTCGGCCAACGTGTATTGGGGGCTTTACACGAGACCGGCGTAAAGTGACAGTTGTGCTGTCGCGTTTAGTGCGGTGTGTAAGTAGCCGGCAGCTCGTGGACGTGGGGGAGGAAGGAGGGCAATGCATCTGCTTAGCCTCTATGTGGATGTCTGTAGGCGTCGGTAATCACGAAAATGGCTCCGACAGTTCTAAAAACTACGTTCGCGATTTCTGAATTTCCCGTAGGAATGAGCGATTTTCCTCTGTCAAATGTTTTCTAAATGTTGACCAAGCTCAGTATCTATACACATAAAAAGTTTCATCCAAATCCGTCCAGTAGTTTCGGAGATTATTTGTTCTAGACAAACAGACAAACAAATTGAAAAAACATTGAAAAGTGTTCTAATACAATTTTAACGTCGCCTCCAATTAGTTTTACGTAAATATATTCAATATACAGACACACAGATTCTATTGGTTTATTATATGTATATATATAATAAAACTATTCATTCTCATGACTACTAGAGTAATAGATCAATTAATTTACTCGTATAAGCAATAAAAGCATCTATACTTGTTTGAGACTTTCGCGTTTGTTACACATTTTGTAGATACTTTACGGGTTTTAACGCATTGAAATATTTTTAAAAGGTACTAGCGAAAACATATATTTTTTGCTCGACGTTTCGGTCGGGTTATACCCGCCGTAGTCACGAGCTAAGCCATGGTCGCTAGTACCTTTTATAATTTTTTTATTGTAAATATATATATATATATATATAAAATCCGTAAAGTATTTACAAAATCTATACACTAATTGTTTCCAACTTACACTAGAAAACGTTGGAGAATACCTTCTTGCCTTGACACTACCGTTGAGCAGAATGAAATTCGAGGGTTATTTAAAGCTCACAGTGCTCTTGTTACACCTGATACCTACTAAGATACCAACTAAGTTTTCTCATCTTTTCTGAAGAGCAGCTTTGGCAGTTGGTCAAATGAAGTAAGGAAACAGCGTGACTATTTAGGTATAACATCTTTTTTACATGGTATAGGGAGGCCAAACGAGCAGTCTGAGCCATTTTCATAAATAAGGAGGCCAATAAACATCCGCATAGATGCTACACAGATACGTTGCCCTACTTTCTCCTCCCACATCCATGGGCCACCGGCTAGTTACACATCGCACGAAACCCCACAACACAGCTGTCACTTTACGCCGGTCTCATTTAAGGGAGATGTACCTTACCGGTCGTGCCGGCCGAATTCAGCTGCATGCAAGCATGCAGTGTGGCACTACCTCTTACTAAGATATTTAAAAGAAATACCATCATATGTGATTAAACAAAGTCATTCAAAGGTTTTGGCAATTTAAAAGATTTAAAACTCTATGTCATGTTGCATTGTAGCTGATTTTGGCCGGAACCACCGGGGATTTTTTCCCAGTGGTCACATAATACCGCCAACAAATAGACAGAGACATATTTTCGTATTTCTTGAGATTTGTTTCTTTTCAGTGACGCAATTGACTGGAAGGAGGGAAGCACATCTGCATATTATTTGTTATATTAGAAAGAACTTATACTCAAACCAAAGAAAACTTTTCCCAATACATAACTAAAGACAATCATTTGTAATTGTATAACAGATACACGATATTTATAAGCAAAAATACTAGAACTACATGATAATATTTTGCTAAAACATATCTTATCGTGTAATAACAAAATTATGAAAATAAAGTTTAAGTAATATTATTACATATAAATTCCCAACTGTGGTGTCGTTAGTCACTAATCTGTAATTAATCCTTTCCCTTACTAAACCCTAGATTTATATAATCTTGGATTTATATTCTCAGACTTTACTTTCTCTTCTTAGTATACTTATTATATGCGTGTGTCATCTTACACGTGGGTATAGTGTTTCTAAACACAGAATTAATGTAAATAAATGTCAGTTTTTAAGTGTTGTATCTTGGTAATACGACAATAAAAAACATCTTTCATTTGATACGCGTATAAATAGATAGAACGACAAATTGTATATATAAAACGGGCTTACACACTTTTCTTAGGAATCGTTCGAAAATTCGTTATTATTATCTTAGATCGGTATTTATCCATTTACAATATAAATAAAATACTAAGGAATTATATTTTTTTATCTATTTTGATTACAATAATTAACGCTTATTATAAATAGAATATAAAGAAGTATCATTGTATTATATATTTACAGATATTGTACGTATTATGCACAGGTACCTACATATTTTCTATGTATTAACCAACGTTACAGCATTGAATTAAATACAAAACTTAAAATTAATTTATCCATTTTTCATTTTTTTACTCACAATTTCTAATAACTATTCGAAATTTATAAATACGTTTGATTATTAGAGTCTCCACTATTTTTAGTAAACAGTTTCATCTATTAAAGATAGCTATCCACATGGGAATCAAATAATAAAATCCCATTATTATGGATAAACAATGTTCATCTTTAGTTTTTTTTCTGTCTCAATTATGCTGTAGCTAAATTGTAGCCTATTTCATACGACCAAAATAAGGCTTATAATGACGACCAAACCAACGACCACGACCAAAATAATTGGCTTGCTCAGCAAGCATCAGCATTAACTTACGCATAGTAATGCTGCCGCGGTGACTACAGACGCTTAAAATCAGTCCTACCGCTTAAAGTTATGTTAATGTCCGTTACAAAATGCATTTTAGGGAAAAGCGTCACTATGTTGCTTTAATAAAATGCATAGGATCGTTCCCACACGAATAACTTGTACCAAATGGGCGAAATTATGCCTTTGGTACATGCGTCGCTTAATCGGATCTTTTTTAGGTACATCCAAGCTAAGCACGCTGGGTACGCTCCGAAAACAAGATCGGCGAAGAAAAGCGATGTACATGAAAGCGTACCTCATATCATTAACACACGTATATCGTGTGTAACGTGTACTGTAGTAGGAAACTTGAGCCACGTTGTCAAATCAAATGAACCCGAACTGCTAACATGGTCCCTGTGCCCGTGCACAGCTTGCATAGCGACGAGTTTCCGAGAGAACATTTTTTTGATTCAGTAACAGATTATGTATGCAGAGAAAACCCACATAAACACATTGAAAGTTACTGTACAATTTCTATGAACGTGCAAAAGTAATGAAAGAATGCTTACAATGTGTAGCAGATCCGACAGTGCGAAACTATTAAGCTTCATATGCATACAATGTTTGGGTACCTTAGCGAAGTTTAGCGCCGTACTCGCTTGGAAATTTCCCCATGAACTATTCTTGTATACAACATATACAAAAGTATTTTATTGTTGAAAAATTGTATGCGTTGAAGAGATTGCTCCCTGTAGTGTTGGGATGCATTAAAATGTATCGTGTCGATTTCGCTTTGCTGACTTAGGTACAAAATTGCATATTCGATTGCTTACAATACGTGTTTCACTGGTCGTTTCATTTAATGTTTGGAGTTGTGAAGTTTCAGAACAATCTCGTTTGATCAGATTGCAGAAATGCTTTATTGTTAGTATATAAAACATAATATTTGTTAAAATGATATCTATTCTATATTTTTTATAGTCGTTATCATATTATGAGGGGTAATTTTTATTTTATCTAGTCGAAAATCATATAAATTAAATATGATCGATAACTTACAATGGCACAGGCTTAGTCCTAATATACTGCGAGTAATAAATAAGTACATAAATATATATTAAATTACAATACTAAAAATAATAAACGCAAAGACTTTTGTTAAATTTCAGTTGGCCCGATGTATATTTGAATCCAAATTCTACAAGTTATAATTAAGCTTACTTTCAGATGTCAAGAAGAATTTTTCAAAGTAAGAACTGTAAATATGTATACGTTTAACCTAACAAACAAACTATTCTGTATAGACCTATAGTATAGATTATAGCAGACCTTTATAATTATATTAAAGCTACGGTATATAATTCTAGAAAAACACAGAACATAAAAATAAAGAAAAAGGTTTTACGATAAGAATCAACTCAGCGTTTACTGTTATGGTAGCAGATGGTCTTAAATAGCGTTCTGCTAATGATGAAAATATCCATTACCACTTTTTTTAAGCTTGCATTATAGAAAACAAAAAGTACACAATAAAACTTTTGTATTATGATTGGGTTATTTATTTGTATTGTATAAGGAATTGAACAACTCGTGGTCACGAGGTTTTTGTTCTCTATAAAGTAAGCTTAAAAAAGTGCTAATGGATGACGTGTTCATTCACAGACTTAAGGCCCCGGGTTCGAATCCTGGGTCGGACCAAAAATTGTAACTGGGATTTTTCAATTTCTAATAACAGTCCGGAGTCAGGAAGTTGGCGGTGTTATACCCCTCGTTCCTCGGAGAGAATGTTACGAGCTGTCGGTCCTGATTTCTCTCCGGTCGTGATTGGCCATCTGAATATAAGAATAAGGGAATAGAGAGTGTCGTGTTTGCGCGCACACTTGTGCACTATAATAGTATGTCCTGCGCTGATATTACGTCTATATTGGACGGACTCCGTACCCGAAATTGGCTAGTGCGACATAATTATTATTATAAGGAAGTATAGAGATATTATCTTCTGACTTCCTGCTATTTGCATCAACAATCAATTGCTCACATGATACTGTCTTAAAATGACAACTATACTTTTACGTTTTAAGCGGTTTGTGACTTCTCTTTGGCCCATCCGCTAAAAGTCCCTTCTCCATTTAGTTTACCTCTAATGGAGGTGAACACAGTAGTTACCTAGTTATAGTAGTGGCATATTAATTGCATTGATATCTGTGGGCGACTTAAGTCAAATTGAGCTGCCCTGACCAAGGAGTGAGTAGTGTCCTTTCACGTTTAGTACAGTGTGTGAGTTTTTGTGGTCGTTGGAGGGATAAGGATAAAGAAGGGCATCTCATGTGTGTAAAATCTATGCCGATGTTTATGGGCATCTGTAGCCATCAAAAGACTCCAAATGTCTCTCCGTTTTTCATCCAGAGTATAAAAATGTATTTTCAAAACTTCTCTTCTTTAAGTTTAACGGCAAAAACTTAATTGGACGGGAAGAAAATCGAGGATTAATAAGCCGTAACTTAAAAAAAATACGCAAAAGCAATTCCATTATCCAGCCCCCTTACAATTAATATGAGTCGTTCGCTAAAATCCTTGAACCTGTTTAGATTTCAGAGTCTGTCTACAATAAAATATATGCACATGCAAAAAATAACAATCTCTCTGACACTGGCTAATAAACAGCTTTAACTTTAACATAAAACTAATCTTGGATTCAGAAAATAAAAACACAAATCCTTTTAGTTTGTTAGCAAAGATCAAACACTCGCATTTCAACACATAATTCTTTGTCATAGAGTAGGGACGCTTCGTTAACTTTATAATTTATGTGCAATGCCTTTTTTACTTTTAATGAAATGTTATACGTATTGTCATACTGCATTGCGTTGGACTGGCACACCTCTCGTTCACAAAGTACAGCTATGCTGTCACGTTTTGTGCAGTTTATGAGTATCAGCATCGCTCTATCTAATATACTTGAAGTAAAAGTAACTTGTTAATATGAGATTGTTAATGTAAAATAGTACACCATTATTTTTACATAGATATTCCCTTACAAAATATAGATGACCTTTAATCTGGAATTACTAGACTGCGACGCTAGATTAATGCCCAATATTAAAACCCCTGCGGGCGACAGAAGCCGCCCTTAATTTAGTGACCTGTAACGGATCTGTCAGCTACAAGGACCAAAGAAACGTACAGCACAATCGCTATGCCATTGATAAAAATAAATATAATTTAAACTAGCTCCTTTCTACGTCTTAGGAAATTCCGCATGGTCAAAGTAAAAGGTCTGAAAAGTTTGTAGGCTATCAAAAGAAATCTTGTACCTTATTAATAGCGAAAGTATTTCTTTTTCTCTGTGATTATGGGACGATCGGCATTATTCTCATTCTGAGAAGCTCTGGCTTTAATACTAGAATAATAAATAGGAGAAAATAAAACTAAAAAAAAAACAGGTAAAGTGCGTGTCGGGCACATATATGCGTAGTGTAGGGTTCCGTAGTTGAGTATGACGACTTTGAGTTTACACTTAAAAAAAACATCTTAAAACGAGCCCATATAGGACAGTGGTAACTGAAGAAAGAGTTATATTATTCTATTTTGCAAAAGAAATAAGAAAAAATAAAATTTATATGAAATTTTACTTTTCCGAGTACCTACATTAATCTATTAGTTGGTAGCCTTTTCAATTTTTACTTCCTACTCAGCTCTGATAGATAGTTTTCTTTTGGTTATATACTACAGCTGTATTTTTTTAACGTGTGTATACTTAAGAGCGTTTACGCCTTGCGCACGTGGTTTTATGTAATTCATGGGTAATTCGAACCCACACATACGGATCGCCGTGTGAGTAGCATATATATAATGTAAGTATATTCTATAGTCAAATTAACCCACTATGATCCACGTAATGAATTGATTTCGTTTACGACCAGTGTTTTAGAGACGTTTTAAAAAATTTACAGAAAAATAATTACTATACAATAATCAAAACTTTAAATGCATGATTGTAAAGAATATGCTCTAGTTTATTGGTAAGCTATTATTATATTAAATTAAATAAGGTATATCGTCGAAAAATACATATAAAATTTGAAATATTTCACATTTTTTGAATTTTAATTTCTCAGAGATAAGATACCAAAACCATTTTTTTTTCTACTAACTATTTTCTCAAGGATCTTATCAAGTGGTTATTATTTTTTGTTAATTATATATTTCAGTACTTTTATGATATTTTGAGCTTCGAAACTGACGCTAAAAGGGAAATTAACAAACCTCTAATAAGTAATCATGATAGAATGCGTACATACTAAATTAATTGAAATATTTTTTCTACTAACTATTTAGACAAGAAAATGTCCTACAATTATTGGTATGTAACATATAATATAAGATAAGTGGTTCATGATTTTAAGGTATTTGAAAAGTACTGTTTTCAAGGCAAATTGCGTTGGAAGGCGTAAACGCTCTTAACTGTTGGGAATATTGAGGGGGAGGAGGGACACTTACCTTTAACATCACATAAACCGATTGACGATATTTTGACACATACGATGACGATATTTTGAATCAATTTTAGTTACAGTGGCATTTACATTTACAACTGACAGCTAAAATAAATGTATGCCATCTCAACATCTGTGATTTTAGTTTTATTTCACTCTCGTTTCTATAGTTGTGGTGGCTCGAAGTCTAAGGATTCCCATTCTTAGACTTCAAGCCTGGTGAATAATAGCACAGGTTCAAACCCTGGCAGGTATCAACGTGACTTAATCAGAGTGTCATTTCACAATTAACTAGCGTGGTGATTAATGTTCATTTTTCTCTTCATCAGAAGAGGCTTTTGTTCAGTAGTAACATAGTTGTAACTACCTCACTACTGGGTACTGAATTGTGGGTTTTGTCTGTTTCTTGCGCGGCTTGCACGCAAAAGCTACTGGTCTAATTTTTATGGTTTTTTTTTGTTATGTTTGTATTAGTTCTCGATAACATAGAGTATAATTTAAAAATATGTATAAGTAATGCTGCAATCAGTATCTCGAGTTGAAATTTATTATTAAAGGGCAAAATAACAGATTGAAAATCGGCTACATAACTTTATTATATGTTACCATGACAACATATTTTCCGATAATAACAAGACAATGGCTGTCGTTTCAACTAGTCGTAAAAATAACCTTTCTTTTACTAAATATCTTATATCTCTGTTCTTAGATTATATAACAAAATCCGTCTTTTTCAGATGTGAGAGCTTATTGACTTTCGACTAGCCTGGTGGTTACGTCACGGTATAGGTAGAGGTAAGGACATTGCACACTTGCAACTAAATTGAGCTAGTAAGCTCAAAGAGGTACATTGCGCTAACAGACGTTATTACTGGCGTGAAGCCTTAAATGGCTTGAAGGATAAACACATGAGTGGTATTTAGATTTTGTTTAATTATAAAAGACACCGAGTAGGTATCAACGATATATACCTATAATTATATTAAGATGTAGGGCTTTTGCTTTTCTATTATCATATAAACGCATATCCCATTCTGATGTTTAACAACGTTTCTTATACCAGCCTTTCATAAAATTTTGAGCGCCCCCGAAATAACACTCGTGAGAAATGAAATGCCTCGGGAAATCAAATGCTGTAGCAGGTTTGTTTAAGTGTCGTTTGCTTAGTAAATTCACAGATTGAGATTTAAATTGGGATCATCATTATCATCGTCGGTTTATTTTCATAACGATTTTGACTGAATACGGCTCGGGTATCGATTTCCATAGAACACCAGTCATATATTTACAAATACTCCACCTTTTCTATGGTGTATACAGGCAAACAAGTTATGAGGGAAAACTTTTGTCTGTGCTTACTGAAAATGGACCAAAGGTGAGACCCGGGTGGGGTTCGGTGTAGAGTGTCAGTGTTTGGACCCTTATAATGCGCCGATGGACGGAATATTAGACGGGGCATTCCGAACCTATTGATGGCTACCAAATTGTAATTTTACTTATTAGGAAGCTTAAACTTACCTGAGTGAAAGTTGACTGCTGATGTAAGCTGATCAGACTGCTTGATCCATTTGCAACAGTAAAAGAATTTAGGTCGATCATATGAAAAATATGTTAATCGAATATTAAAATAGACGCCATTTTATTACGGTACCACATATAAACTTGTCCATTTCGATTTGTACTTATTTATTTTAACAAAATGTCACCAACAGCCCTTATCATTGAGTACACATTTTATGGCGGCAACTCACATTTCCCAAGGGTAAGATGAAATATAGACGGAAAACATATTTTTATACCTATCAGAAAGCTTACGTCCTCAACACTTACTTTACTATTTTCCTTTTTACCGAATTGATTTTGATAAGATTGAAGAATATTTGATAGGCACATTTTTGGTAAGTATTGCCTTGCAGCAGAACTGTGACAACAGCCGGGAGCCTCTCACTCACATAGCACCATCGTGAAGTGACTGGTACTCTGTCGCGTTTCGTGCGGTTTGTAAGTTTCCAGTGGCCCGTTGGAGGAGAAGGAAAGGAGAGCAACCCATCTACTTTGTATTTGTGCGAATTTTATAGGAAGTTGCTGGTCATCAATCGTCGAAAGTCATAATTAATGTAAATACAGGAAAACTTGTTCAAGTAGTGTAAGTAAAAAAGTGAAGTCCCTTCACTTAGGTCCAAGTCCCACACATCTAAACTTATTAATTTGGGCTTCAATGACCTTCAGATTCAGATTTGCTTTACTCTCGTATTTGTTTTCTTTGTATATTTAGTAAATAAATTTAAACGTGAAGCAGTCAAAGCTCTACTTTTTTATAGTTCTTTTGAAATGATATTTATTGGTGATTAAAGCATATTTGAAAAAAAAATGTAACATCGAAGACATCAGATTTTTAAAATTCAAAATAATGAGAAAAACTCACGTTAGTATGATGTTAAAATAATGTGTAAGCTATTTTATGAAATAATCGCACCTCTATGAATAAGGTGATGATGAATATGATCTCTGTAAATGAGTCAGATATTAATTTACTTCTGGTCTGGTAGATATCTAAGATCAGTTTCGTAGATATCCAGGCTTTAGTATTACCCAGTGGTAAATGGAATAGCTGGATACCCAGTGGTAAATAGAGTGGATAATGGAATAAGTGAGACAAATTTGAAAGTTCTAGTCTGGCTTAATCAGGTTGTACTGTATTCACGCCTATGTCCTGTTTCACAGAATAAATCTTTTCGTAGATAGGTAGAAACAGATTTAAACTTTATATTAAAGTTCTTAAAATACATTTTACATTATATGGACGAGGGCTGAGTATATTTTCCAATCACAAAGCAAATACTAAATTGATTAGACAATACCCGCCTCACTGTACGGAGTATTGATTAGCTTAGAACGTTGAAAGTGACTTTTAAACACCCACACATTGACAACATCACAATATACAACGGGGTATTGTTTTTACTAATGTTCCCATATATCTGCTGTCCGCTTTTGACCCAACACAAAGGAGTTCTAAATGAAAAAGCATTTATTTTATTTTCTTTTCTCCCCTGTTTTATTGCTCTTTTCATAGCATTTTATAAGAGTGTGGCGGCCAATCCTAGACGTCTATAGTCATGGTTTGTAGAGATATTATATTGAAGTAAAGAATAATTATAAAATAAAGCTTAGTATAAACAGCTTGTCCATTGTTACAATTAAATACGTCTCCATAAATAACAAGTAATTAATGAAATAGCAAAGCGAAGTAGAAAATAGAAATGAAAAGCGTTCGCCTCAAGGAGTTCATGAAATGCATCTGAAATTAAATCCAGTCCAACGCAAAGAGAGCGGATTGCAAAATTTACATCCTAAGATTTACTATGATTAATATTTGTATCACCAATTTTTTTCCATGGTGTAAATACTGTTTATATTTCGATACTTTGATAAATTGAAAAATACGATACTAAATGAGTTACATGAAACGGAATAAAGTCTTTGACTAGGAGATTTTAAAATATTTTCCACATTATGCACTGTTTATTAATTTATATTGATGCGTGTTAGGAGACACTATGCAACGTTGCAAGGAGACGGAGATTATTTTACACATCGTGAGACGATACCCAGTCTTTTTTCGGGTGTTCAAATCTACGAATCTGCATGTAAATCTCTTGTGTTCTATCTACACAAATATCTATGTTATTTGTAATTATTGATTACTCTTGGTAATGCTGGAGAGAATAACAAGATGATACTCGCCGAACGTCGAATTTCAACGTTTTTGGGGACAAACGATCCCTTAGTCCTCACTGTACGCCCACTTTCAGCCTCACATCTCCTTTTTATACTATAAGGAACAAACGAATAGTCTGACTCATTTTCATGTATGCCAACGGTACCTCTATGTGATATCACATAGAGATTTTACGAATGCGTTGCCTATCTTCCTCATCCACGGGCCATCTTTTAAAAATATCATCTTCATTAATCTCGCGGTCCATTAGTCTCATATGTGAAAAAAATATTCAAAAGGTTTCACAACCACTCCTATTATTTTAATTCTTTATAACAAGACTAAGGTTCAAAGAGTGACTTTTATAACGAAACGAATCAGATCTTCAATACAGTTTTAAAATTTATACCTAATAAATTCAAGAGGTTGTATAAAAGTTCACATTATACGTAGAAACTTACTTGATACCTTGTAAGCTTGTGAATAAATTTTGGTACATAATATTTATATACATTTTTAGGTAGTCTTATGGATGAGGTTCCTTTGATCCAAAACGGCTTATGTATGCATAACGTTTCTTGGTATATCCTTTTATTGCCTAAAAATAACCCCACTATAAGAAGTAATAAACATAATGTAATTGAAACATTATAATTACCTAGCTTCCTACCAAGAAAAAGTATTTTCTTGTTTGGAATCGCGGTGAAGTGGCAATTACATTGCACTTGCAAAAAATTGAATTCAATGAATCCATGTGGAATGTCTCCAATTTTTTAAGGTTAAGGATACCTATTATTCGTATAGCGAAATGTGAGACCGCAATTTCTTGTGGAGAGTCCTGAACTTGAAATAAAATTTCTTCCCAACAATGTCAGTCAAGCAAACAATAATATCTCGAAAATGAAGATATTGGTTCCTGTCGACATATATAAAGCACATGATCACTAATTCAAGCATGTCATACCAAACCAAATATTATGGCCTTTTTTAATTTCAACAAACTTTATATATATATACAGATCTGGATACGCCGACAAGACGTGTATTTTAATACCACATAAAAATAAGAACAACAATATTTACACTAAAGTAGTATTCTATAACTGTCATGATTACTTATCAATTATACGCGGAGATAAGGTCAGATATGTAATAATAAATTTACAAATAGCAAGATATCGTTCAAAATATTTGAGACCATTTTTTTCAACTAGGTACGTTCAAAATTACAAAAACTCAATTACGATCTTGCCTATTTATTATTTATTCAAAAGAATAACAACAATATGTAATAAAAAATTATGAATCGTAAATACAAAGTCAATACAAATTAATGTTAAGAGCCAGGATATTGGCGATATTATAAAACTCCTATTTTATTCCGTGCCCGGCATTGCACAATGCTTTCAATGACGCGCTGTATTATTTTTCATTTGATATCGTACGTTTAACGACCGCCTCGGTTTCTATATTAAAAATAGTCGACGTTTGCATTCAAGATATATTTGAGCTTTTTATTCAGCTAAGTTTTATGATATCGTGTTCCTTTTATTCTTTAGATTCATAGAATGTTAAAGTAGATTTTCCATTACATAGTATTATGAGTCCTTTTCCATCACACTCTCACGGGCTTCTTCTTGCAATTGAGAATGTTACAATTATAAAAGAACCCGTAACTGCGAGGAACCAAAAGGACAAACGTTGAAATCTGATGACTTATTTGCCTACTGAAGATGAAATGATGAAGGTCGTCCTGGCATCTTTGTAATAAATACCACATTCCAGTGGTGCATAGCCTCGTTAGTATTGACGAAGTAGTTGGGCCAACATGATGTACCTACATGGTCTGATGATAATATTACAATTCATCGTGTTTACACTTACTTCATTTGTCTTGACTTGACTTGGGAATAGGGTTATTAAATATAAAAATAAATATTACTTTGATTTATATAATATTTAACCAGCCGTATCCCTACGCGTTTAATTTCTAAGAACTTCAATACCCAATTTCACCCTCTAAAGGGTAGAATTTCTAAAAACCTATTCCTAGCGGATGCCTACGTCATAACATCTACGTTCCTGCCAGATTTCAGCCAGATCCGTCAAGTGGTTAGAGCTGTGTGTACATAGACGACTATGTCACCTTTGAGCTTTATATATATATATAGATTAATCGAATAAAAATTAATATAATATTATAAAAGGTTGTGATTAAAATATTGTTTTTTATTTATATTTATTTTTACCTCCAGTGTTAGTGTAATTATATTAGTGTAAATGAAGAAAACGTCTGTTAAAGGGCTTCTTCTTATTGAAATGAAATCAAATGGCAAATTCTGATTTCATTTCCTTTGCCATCTGATTTGATATTTTAGAATAATCGATTTAATTTCTTAAGTTATGTCACTATAGTTAT
>LUGF01051394.1:135914-149593 GCA_001625245.1 Calycopis cecrops | reverse complement strand
TCACGGTAATCGAAAATCACAAATACGATCAATTTCTGTCAGTAAACATGCAAGAAATATTTTTTTTTCACTTTATCAACTTCACAACGCGTCCGTAGTGGAACATCACAAAATGGCAGAAAAACAAAATGAGTTCCGGATCAAAAAGTAGTTAGTCTACTTGCGATATATATAATATATATCCTGGTTAAAATATTGACTACTCAGCCTTATTGCTATCGATGTCATTGTTTAAAAAAAGGCGGCAAATGTAAGTTATTGGAATTAGTCGCTTTTACCCCGTAGTTGCAATAGCCCCGGTGCACCTTATATATAAATTCTCTGTGACTGTTACCTATATTATATTCTATCCTTTACCATTTTAGAGTCAACATGTATCTGCAAAAAAAAATTACTGAAACATTTCGACATGACTGTTATACAGATATTTCGCAATCGTTGATAAATGAAAACTAATATGATTATATTATTATATTTTATACCAATAATTTTGAATGTATAATTATTTTCCCAGAAAGGCTGGCTGCAGACAAACTGAATTCATAAAAATATGATCTATGATTCTTAACACTCTAATAATTATTTTATTCAATTAACATTAGATATACCATCAAGGTCCGAATCTGTAAATATTATCCACTAAGTTTTATAATATGATGTCTCATATTTTACTAAAATGTATAAAAAGAAAATGTATAAAGTATAATATAATGGGGAGTCTGCGCATACGCGGGGCCCCGGGCCAAATTTTTTACATTTTTTGGTTATAGAATAATTGATAATTCATCATCCTTGACCTGGGCGGAATTAAGACTCGCTCCCCAGCTGCAAAATGCTCTTTACCAAAGTTATGATACCACTGCGCCAGCCGGTCATGGTTTATAACTTACTTTTGCTTTCTATTAGGGAAACGTGTGTGCCATTTATAAGGACGAGTAGCAGCTTCGAGCCCGGTAAAAAATTGAATCAATTTGCAAGGCGTACGGTTTGTAGAGTAGATACCAATTGCGTCGGCCGCATATTAGGCAAATGTCCGTTTCAATTTATTCTGATAGCACACTTTTATTTCAAGTAAGCTTCGGTATTATAACATCAAATTTTCCAAAATGAGTAAATACTATGTGTTAGTTTCTCAGGCTACTATTAAAGTGTTAAAATAATTCGTTACATAAATAATAACAACCACACAAATGCTTCACTTTAAATAACTCTAACCGAAAATGGTTATAACAGTAATTGTACTAACCAGAAAATTAGTAGGAATTAGTCTTTATTTTCATGCCAGAACAACGAGTTTTGTGACTAAAAATACAGATTACATGACTATTATTTAGAAATAATAGAGCCCATGCTTTGTGGTTGATAAACATGATTGAATACTAAAAGCGCTAGCTAAAAACACAAACACATGAGGGAACATTCGGCGTATAGTCGGCACTTACGGAAAAGTTACTTTAAATGCAATGTATATTACTTTACACATGTGATCGATAGTTATCTATGTTTCTACATGTATCTTCGTACCAATTTCACTGTAATGTACCTACTACAGCTTACCTAGAAACTTATACTTTCCTAGAAAAAAGGTAATATAAGTCAAAATGTTCTACAAATAAGCCAAGTTGCTCATATACGAGATAAAACAACCAGTAAACGAAAGGTTTTCGTAAATTCAAATAAACGGCATAATATTTTAGATTATCACATGCCGTTATTGGAATATGTGAATTGTGTACAATAGAACATTACGCACTCCCCGGCACAATCTGAGATGAAAAGGTCGCACAACTGGCACCTAACATTGCTTACCCGGCAATATTATTTCACATTACTTTGGTGAATAAACCTTAACCCTTATGAGATATATTATGTACATGTCTATGTACAGGCTCAAAATGTATAACCTGTATGACTGGGCATTATTTGCTTGATGAAACTTATTGGATTTATAGGGTACTAGCCTCGTTCCGCGGTTTCACCCGCGTGAATTATAAT
This sequence comes from Calycopis cecrops, assembly GCA_001625245.1. Taxonomy (NCBI): domain Eukaryota; kingdom Metazoa; phylum Arthropoda; class Insecta; order Lepidoptera; family Lycaenidae; genus Calycopis; species Calycopis cecrops. Next base: position 147,598 of record LUGF01051394.1, on the reverse strand, counting down.
AAATAGAGAATAATAGAAAATCTTCCGGTTGCATCCCATAGGAACATTTTTTCGGGATAAAGACTGGCCTATGTGTTAATCCAAGTTACTCTCTATGTGTGTGCCAAATTACATGAAAATCGATTCAGCACTTTTTGCGTGAAGGAGTAACAAACAAACAAACATACATAGCATTTATAATATTAGTAGGATACCGTCACGTCATCGCCGGAATGCAACATAGGCAAATACTAGCATATAACTATTAACATTATAAATGTGAAAATGCCATTATAGACCAGCTTTGTGCGCGGTTTCGCCCGCGTCTATGTTGAAAGAAATCACTAATGTACCATACAAACTTCATGCCCCTATTTCATTCCTATTAGGGGTTGAATATTTAAAAATCCTTTCTTAGTGCTCATTTACACCCTGAAAAGAACCCCTTTGCGTTGAACCTATATGTGCGTTGATATATAATTTAGTCAGTTTGCCTTTTATATATACCTATACTAGCTTTCTCCCGTGGCTTCGTCCGTGTCCGTAAAAAACATTAACGTCTTTTTTAATGATAAGTTTCCTATGCGTTTCTTATTAGAAAGGACATAGGAAACTTTTTACCTTTAATAATATGTGTATAAAGTTTCATGATAATCAGTTGAGTAGTTTTTGGCGTGAAAGCGAAATAAAGCTAACTCAATTCATATTTATGTTATTAGTAAGGATATAGAGATATTTGTGGTGCTCATTCACGCAAAGACGCAGAAATTATACTCATGAAATTTGGTGCAAATGTAGATTAGGATTTGAAATAACATAACAATACATCATATCACGAAAACAATGAATAGTTAGTTTCCTTGGGATAAGTTTTGTGCAAGAGAAATCAGGTTACCTTTTTTTTTCATTTTTTATTTAGTCACTAAAGGACGCCACCAGCTCGGCATGCGCTATAAAAAGGTAATAGAATAAAAATGTTTTTTACTACAATTCTTTGACTACGTCGCGTAAAGTCCATTTATATTAGCGCCAGTGTCGAATACGTCGACATGGCTTAGTGCGGTCTGTGAATAAATCTAATAAACAAGGGGTATTCTGAAAAAAGCTAAAAAGTTTATGACAAATCTCTTAGGAATTGATAAAAATAGTGTAATCATTTATTTTCTTGTGGAATGGTGCGTGACTAATGTAAGTGTTTATTGAAGCGTATTAAAATGAATAATTGCTGTATTGCAGCTTAACTTGGGAGGCGCGACTAGGATAGTAGACAGGATCCCAAATCGTACAGTTTTAAACGGTTAGGTTCACGGGCCTGAAACTTAAAAGTTTAGTTTTTAGTCATAAATGACTTCTACATATTACAATAAAACAAGTTATCGGAGTTTATCGTGATTTATTTAATTATTTTACAAGCTCGACTTTTCAGAAGCTTTACGGCAACCATGATTACGGATGGTCTATTACTAGACTACATAGTTGACTTGGGGAAATCGGGTGAAAGCAGCACTTCTACATGTTCTGTTATGAAGATGGGAAAGTAGGTGTTGATAGATACTGACAAGCCGATTCTCGCCAGCTAGCTACATCTCTATGATTATCATATACATGGGCCACCCCCATACAGTAGGAATACCCCGTAGGTAACGGCCATGAGTCAATTGTATCCACCGGCTCCCGGCCACCGTAACATATCTAATTAATTATCTATGCTTTTAATAAATATTATGAACTACTTTGTGAGGCAGTTGTTTATACAGGATTAGGCCTTTGCTATATTCCCGTATATGCTTGTAAAATGAAGAAAGTGGTAATAATTATATCATAGCAAATGTAAAAAATAAAGAGTATAGTATCCAGATATGTAATTCCGTAAGTCAACAACACGAACATTATGCAAAATAATTTAACTACAGTCTACAACACACATCGGATTGCGGATAATGGTTTTCGGATGGAGTTAAAATGCACAAATACTAAATATTACTTGGTCCCGTAGTTCGCCGCTAAACAGTGACATAAACTGCATTGCGGCTTACATGAGAGCATAATTGTAGAGAGGGATGCAGACGCGAGCATTAGTGTCCGACTCGCCTTCCTGTTTTATTCTACGCAAATGAATTCAATACGCGAATTTTAATGGGATATTTTAACAAATTCGTTCTCAGTAGTTTTATGTTGCTTTGCATATCGACATGTGCTATTACGTTCCGTGACATCTGAATAGATATCCGAATGCAGATGCGCTGCCCTTCTGTCTCCTCCAACCTTCATGGGCCACCGGCTACTTACACACCGCATGAAATGCAAGCACAGCAGTCACTTTTCGCCAGTCTCGTGTAAGCGAGAGGTATCTGACTGGTATTATTATCTGGTGGCCTATTGGAGGGATAAGAAAAAGAGCAATACATATGTACGACCATAAATCCATTAGGCATAAATTATTTAGGGCGAAATCCTGATGAATGAGTGTGATAACTTAAGCTGTTAAAGTTATATAAATAGTAGGTATCTATAGTCATGTTTAGCCAGTGCCAATACACAAAGATGTAACTGAACATAAATACTTCACAGAGTATATTTATTGTTTAGTTACCTCTCTCAGCAGACATGTTGTCTCAGCTGTCATCAAAGAGAGACAATACAATATTATAATTGACGCGAAAATAATATAATGCTCAGGAAGTGGGTCGGAACGACCGGCGCGGGCGAGGTAGTTCTCGTTCATATGATAACTTATAATAAACCTGACTCATTTCGAAATATACATTTATTTGGAAATGCAAGAGGTAATGCCAATCTATGCATGTAGCCGAATTGGGTCGGCACGACCGGGGAAGTACCTCTCGCTTACATGAAACCGGTGTGAAGTAACAGCTGTGCTACCGCGTTTCGCACGGTGGGTAAGTAGCCGGTGGCCCCTATAGGGAGGATGACGAAGGGGGGCAACGCATATGTATAACCTCTACACTCTATGCGGATGTCTATGGGCGTCGGTAGTCATAAAAATGGCTCGATTTCACGTTTGTCCCCTTACACCTACTATAAAAAAATAAAAAAATAATTTCAGTTGAAATTAGAGAAAACTTCAAGATCTCGTTAGATAAGAATATACCTATATGATGTACCTATGGGAGCTTCCTTGTGCTTAGGACCTAGATATATACAAATATATAAATGAATCAAAAACCGAACATTGCGTCTCAAGACGGCAAGATAACAATGTTACTTTAATTAATAATAATCACATCAAGTTCAAGCAAGTTCCTTTTTAATAAGCAGATTACATGGCAGATAGATAAGTTACAACTAACTCATAGATAATTTTAAATTTCATGCACTTTTAACAATTATTTACGACGTAGACTAACATCTTATCTGAGTTATCCCGTGACCAATATTCTCTAAAGCATCTGAAACGTCGGGCTGGTACCATATAAACCCAAATAAAATCCGTCACAGTAATTATATTTTTATACAGACACTTATTTTTTTATATAAAGAGTGATATAAAATGTAATTATTGTTTCTTCAATAACAAAGCCAATAGAGCTCAATAAAGTCTCAGATGTAGGATCCAGTTATCGTGGCTCGGCGTTGAGTTAAAAACTACTTTAGTTGCTCAACAGCTGTCATTATGCGGTAATCGAATTGATAAAATGCATTCGTTCTCCGACTGAAAATAAAGTTGCTTTAGTTTATGGTTGGAACAAAGGCTAAATTGTATTGTATAAATAGCTGTTACCATGTAAAGCTAGAAAACTAGATCATCACCAATTTGTGCATGAATGTAACATAATAGTCAATGTATAAATTTGGTATTATTTGTTTAACGCACATAAATATTAGCATAATTCCTATGCTGATTTTATCATCCTCTCTGGTCCCTTATTACATCCCACCGGAAACCTTTCTGGTGATACCATGTTAGTATGCGATACCTTCCGTATTGTGCGAGTAAAATCTAAAGGTTACAATGTAACAGTGCAAGTAGCAAGTACACACAAGCATAATTTCGAACAACACTCCCTTTTGTCGCAGTCGGATGAGAAGCTTAACCATTTTTATAATAATAAAACCGACAGTCATACTCACAGCTTCGACATCATTAACTGTAATATGTAGCTAATAGATATCACAAATGGCTCGTGTAATATTTGGGTACGACATCCAATAAACGCTTAACACGAATTACGGGCAAGATAAATTGGCTCCGACATTAATGCGAACTTTCTGGCGAAAATAAATTACCGGTATCAGTTTCACTTCGACAGCTACGTAACGGGTAACATTTTTATCCGATGAGATCGAAGGATGTAATTAGGCACGTTACATAACAAGAGATTTTTTTTTTTGTATAAGGAGGGAATTAAACAGTCGTAGCCTTGTCGTTAACAAATGACCATGATTTTCATTCATTCACATAAATATTATGAATGTGTTGCCTTCCTTTCATCTTCCCAAACTTACAAACCGTGTCGCACGTATCGCCACTGACATCACTGTGGCGATATAATCAAAACGAGAGCAGTCGTGCCGCCCCAAAGTATCTACCGTGCAGTATCTTTTACATTTTTGTACTTCATGGAAATAGCCGATCAGACAAGAACTAGATGGAGCGACGACGTACGCAAAGCTATGGGGAGGAAGTGGGAAAGGATAGCCGAAGATCGAGGTCAGTGGCGTGCAGTGGCAGTGGGAATACCTAATATACCTAAACTTTAGGTTACGTTTTTTGTTAGCTAAACTATTATATGCTTTCTTTTATTTCGCGAAGAAAGGCATTTACACACCCCGCGCCCCGGGGGCCCCGCGGGTGCTACTGGCAGCCATTGTTGAAGCGCCCTGGACTTACCAGCAACATGGCTCCTCGGAGATCGACTAGTCGGTATCGGGCCCTCATAAGAGACCAGAGTGATACAGAAAAAGGTATCCGACATCCTTTTTTTTTTTTGGAAACTCAGGGCCTTTACGCTACCCAGGAGCCCGGGTGGGTGTCCCTGCTGGGTGCCTTCAGCCGCTATAATTGGAGGGTCCCGGATCTACAAGCAACAGGATCATTCCAGCGACAGTCTGGTCTCGGCAAAATGGCCAGACTCCTCCTCCTTGGAGAATGTCCGGCTGCCTTTGAACAGTCGCTACTCCACGTCGAAACCGTGGAATGAGGTCAGGTTTCCATCCTTCTCTTCACGCCGCCATCTGATGATTAAGAAAAAGAGTAGTAGAAAAAGATATATTCTTTCTCCATGGCCCCGAAATTAATAAAGATAAATGTGATTTACTTTTTTTTAGATTTGCAAGTAAACAGATAATGTCATAATCATTACAGGAAAGGAGTAGCTCTAAGATACCCAGGAGGGGGGGGAATTAAGAAAAGTCCTTTACCCAGCAGTGGGCAAACTTTATGGACAATAGACAAAACAAAATGTAGATAATTAAGTAACTATTAGTATGTATTCGATCAATACATAGTATTTTTTCCAACTTACATTAACAATTCATTAACAGTTATTCGATTTATCAATTTTATTGTCATGTCACCAACGAGGAGAAATCGTTCAAATTGAAATAACAATTAGCACTGCTTTACGTTAATTATTTAACAAAACGATTCAACAACATTTAACGGCCACTGACAGATAAATATTGAAAATTACTGTTTCGACACATTGTGGCTTTATTTATGGACAACTTACCAATATATTTAATCTATTGACAAACCGTACTTCTGTTATAAATGTAAAAAAATACATACATACGCATAATATAGAATTAAACTCTTAAATATTATAGATTATAAATGCGTAGCTATGGTTGCATGTTAGTTATTTTGTCATAGAAAATTTATAAACAATGAATAAAATTTGGCACAGATTATAATTTGGAACAAGAAAAATACTTTAAATACCGAAAATGAAATGTTTTCTCGATATTTTATACGGGTAAAACAGCAGGGTACGGTAACGTGCAGCAACGAAAATACCAATTGATTGACGAAATTATGCCTGTTTGAAGAGTCCATGCGATATGTTATACAGAGACAAAATATTCATTATCTGGTTTCGGCATATCCGGCTAAGTACCCTTACACTGTTGTAAATAATACACACTTCTATAAAGTATAGGCAGCCTTTGGTGATGGGGTTCAAGTGGGTATTCCATTCAACTGGGAACACCACACACTTCTCTGAATTTCACATAGAAAATCACCACACCGAATCTTTGGATAGTGTATAAATTTCAAAGTGAAAATAAAATTACTAGTGTGAATTTCACTGAAGTTGGTCCAGAAATTCACACTCATAATACGTGTTACATCCTATTCAGAAACTATCTCGGCGATCGTGCACCTGCTTTGCTCTTGAACAATTTACGAAGTTTTGAAGTACAATAACTCAAACTAACTTCAGAGAGCATTGATATTCTAGAAACTATTAATTTAGCACGGATGAATAGCTACGCTATAGATAACTGAACTAATATTTAATTTGACTGTATGTTGATTCTCATTGGTATTTTTTTACATCAGAGAGACACGACATGCTGAAAGGTGACTCAAATTTTCGGTGAAACGGTATGTAACTGGCATCTCAAGGGACTGTAAGGTTTGCCACACCTCTGAAAAATAAAAGGTGGTCTTAATAAGAATCTAAAGTTAGAACTATGTTTGAGAATAATATAAAGTGTCAACCATCGATCACATGGGAATACGGTATTATATGCAATAAATTTCATCACATTTCATCTTACTCGTGTTGTCTTTTACTGTGTAACAATAAAGAAAAAAAGAAAATCAAGAATAAATTGCTTTCTTTTTTCTTTGGATAAACGAAATTGATACGTAAGTTTGCAATTTTTAATTAATTATTAATGACTCATACATCGCATAAATATTATTTCATTTTAACCATTAGGTATTAATTATACATTTTAATTTATTCTATTAACAAGTTACTCGTTTTCATTAACATGGTAACCGCAAACTAAAATGGACTTTAGTTAAATGATTTATGCAACAGGAGAAAGGTTGGTGAACCTGTGTTATTTTATTTTATCTCATCATCATTATTAGACTTTTGATTAGCCTTATATGATGCGATATAATTGCTGGTGTAAGATGACGAGACAGTGTTTCGAAAGTACGGTTATCTTATACTTATCACTTATTTTTATGCGTTGCGTATCATATTAAGATGCGTCATGAAAATGGTTACGACTTACGTTTATGCATGGCGCTACCACTTCCTATGGGGGCACCTGTCACATCCATGGGCCACAGGAAACATACCCCGCACAACAGCCAACACCGCGCGTCGACAGACCAGCTGCCACTTTACGACGATATCAAGTGAGCGCTAGATACCTGTTCGGTGGTGCCGGCCCCATTCAGTTGCAATGCAGTAAGACACTACTTCTTACTGATATAATAAAATACTACCTGCATATACAACAACAATAATCTTGTTCTAAATGTTCTAGTAAATATGACATTAAAATAAATACTTCTTTTTCAGTTCCTTTTGGTATCGGAGATTCTTTCCCTTCTTAATAACTAAAAACAAAAAATATTTAAGCTTGCTAGTCAAACTATACATCGTCGTTGCCAAAATAAAACCTCTTATGTGTCACTCATACCAAAAAAATTTTATTGCAGAATCGTGTAGTCTGTTGTCGTACGCACTTTTAGCACAAACTCCTATGTGCCTATCATTTGTATTTTAAAAGTTTTAAGTAAGTTAGAAAACCTCTCATGTAGCAGTCACGTAATTATGTCTACACAAAACCACATATCGTCGTTGCCAAAATAAAACCTCTTATGTGTCACTCATACTAAAAATTTTTTTTTGCAGAATTATGTCTACACAAAACCACATATCGTCGTTGCCAAAATAAAACCTCTTATGTGTCACTCATACCAAAAATTTTTTATTGCAGAATCGTGTAGTCTGTTGTCGTACGCACTTTTAGCACAAACTCCTTTGTCCATATCATTTGTATTTTAAAACTTATAAGTAAGTTAGAAAACCTCTCATGTAGCAGTCACGTAATTATGTCTACACAAAACCACATATGTTCATATATTTTACACATAGGAGATTTTTACATTACAAATAGTTGATAGTACAAAATATCTTATGTATACTGTATGTATTTATAAGCGTCAAATGATTTGTATTCAATTTCATTGTCATTTAAGAATTGATAACTGCTAATTAAAGGTGTATAATACTAAATCATGTTTTAATTTTATGAAATAATGACTATTTAATTTGTCTTATGTGTACCTAAAACGTCTTATGTGAATATAAATAGCAAATAAAACGTCTTATGTGTCGAAAAAAATAAAAATAAATAAAATGTCCTAATAATTATATTTAGTAGAATCAATACTATACGAATTCGTCAAAAGGACAAAAAATATGCTAATCATTTCAAATTATGATGTAGAACACATTCATATAAAAAAAATTCAGGGCGAAGTTTTATTTGGTTCCTGTAAAATTTGTTGTTTGGCACATGAGAGGTTATATTTTGGCAACGACGATATTAACTTTATTACAGCTTTAAGCAAAAACGCATCCAGTATTTCAGCACGAATAATTGTTAAAAAAAGCCCTAACCGACTTTATTTTTCCCATAAAGTAAAATAACATGTAGAATGCAATATTTTATATTTTATAATTTATAAATTAAGGAGAAAGCTGTAAACTTAATAGCTTTATGCAAAAAAACTACAAAATATTGCAAAAAGCACCAAAGAAAATATTATACGCAGAATAAGGCCACAAAAGCGTTTAGAGCTAACAACTCTTTATAATATTACCACATGACGTTTCGGTGGAAGAAAGTCACTGACGTAATAGCGCCTTTTATCTACGGAGTTTATAAAATTACGTAAAAAAGAGTACAAACATTTATTAACATTATGTTACTAAATGAAGCTTCTGTACGTTATAATCTTCTAATATTTAATAATCTCTTAATATTTCATTAAATATATATTAATATATTGTAGATTCGGTATATACTGTCACTTTTTAGTGGAAATTTAAAAGTAATTAGAATAAATTTATATTAGGTACTTTCACAACTTCCAAGTTATTCATTTAATTACATTAGGTACATAAAACTGTTTTAACTATTTATCATCATGTTTTAATTTCTCATCATCATTATTTAATATCATGTACCTACTTATGGCGGTTAATAATAATGTTAGGAAATCAAATCTTGAATACAAAATAATATTTATGTACTTCGTGTATTTTTATTTTTGTTTTCATTACAGCCTGTTTTATATTTTGACAGTAATAAATCCACTAGTTTCTGTCACCGACGCTTCATTTTAATTTACGTTAACACTTGCTATATCACCAAAATAAATACTATACTATTTATATAATATAACAGCGAGTTGAACTATCGCGTGTCCGCGGAAAAGTGGCGTACTGGCGCGTGTGACTCCCTCGCCCGCCATGTTTTCTCTTTCACTTCCAGCGAAATGGGCCACTGTGACTGCTGTGGCTGTTTTCGCCGGATGATTTTAAAGACAGCAATAGTGGCTATTTTTAAAACATGATTTCTGGATTGAAAAAAAATGTTATCCTGTTATTTCTTTTATGCATATAACTCAGAATTAGTGGTAGATTTTAAATAAGCAATAAAAACAAAAAGCCATTACAGTCACAGTGGCTTTATTCGTAGGATACGACGATATGTGGTTTACTTATATAAATTAATGCCTATCGCTTGTATCTACCTTGTATATTAAAAGAAAATTGAGTTTTCGTCACCTTAATTTAAAAAAATATAACTTGGTTTATATTTGATTCATAACAAATATCCTACGCTTCCAAACATGTAGACTAATAAAATGTGGTACATCAACGATTGAGATGCATAATCTAAAGTTAATAATAAAAAAGTCTTTATAAATCACCAACAAGAGAAAACTCAGTTAATTTAAACATCACCATTATACATATGGAAAATTTTGCCACAAACACTATAAAGTTAAAATCTATGATACAAAGTAATCTGCAATGTCAGGTAATATAACATTTTATTATTCACGTATCCTCTGTGGCGTGTAATAAAACCAGACCACGTTTTCATACTAATTTAACTTGGTGTGACACAATCAGACTAATATATTTCAATCTTTATACAGATAAAAAAGTTCAGTTACTCACTGGTTCAAATTACCCTCGTATCTGTTGTAAATGCTTTAATTGCAATTTTAACATCATAATATATTAATTTAATTGCATACATTCTGTTTTAAATGGTTGTATTTGGAGCTATCGTTGTTTAAAGTTTTAGTAAAAAATAGCCTAGTTTTAATCATGGAAAGGAAATGTCCCAAATATATAAAATTTTCTCTTTTAAAGTCGCGAGCAATGAATTTTGACGCATAACAAGTGTCGTGGATTTGACAGCATACGTTTACAAACTTAAGATTAATTCGAGAAGCTGGAAGTGAAATTTTCTCGTAACTTTTAACTGCCCTTAATTGTACGTGCTAATAGAAGATTAAGAAAATTTAAACATTGCCGTCATTTAAGAGAGCAAGCCCTGCAATTTGAATGTGCTTAATAATGTAACCATTTTTAAGCTGATTTAAATTGCAGCTTAATAATACAAGAACTTGTAGAACATTGCCTATTTTTCATTACACTTTAGTGAAACGACAGTAATTACACTGCTAGTTTTTTGTTGTCACGAGTATATGCGTCATTTGTACCATATAGATATATAGATAGATAATAAACCTTTAAAAAATTACAAACTTTTCATTTATTTCTTCATAAGTAATTAATTAATACTTGTTATATGATTCAATAAATTACAGAATTAACTTACGTAGGTGGTATGTTAATGTTTAATTATTATTCATGAACGGGAGATTTCCTACCGTACCGTAATATAATTTTGTCTTTGTAATTATTTCAAGTTTATTATGAAAACAATTTAATATTTAAAAATATTTGGCGCACAATTTATGAATTTTCATGACTGGCTTTTGTGATTGATTACACGCTATTTGAACGCAATTGTAATAATAAACTGAATTTAACTCTCGTGAACTCTCGTTTAAAAATCACTTTCTAGCTAAGAAAGTGCTATAGGTAAGTAAGGCAAAATAAATAATGGGGATCGCATAGGAATGAAAGTGGGGTGCATTATAAAACAGACAAAATTGAATTCGCAATTGAAATTATTGAGTATAATTTATTATCTCCTACAAAACAAATTACTCCTTCATGCAAACACTGATCGGAGAAGGCTGAAATTAGCGCAAGGCACAGGATTGGATTATATTCTAAATTAAGAGAAAATTATTTTTCTTTATCCCCAAAATCTTCTTCTTCTTCCGTGTCATTCCCTACTTGAGGTCGGCCCTACTCGTAATCTTGAGCTAAATCCTTTATTTGTCTGTCTCGTAATCTATTAGATAATCCAATAATAATAATATCCATCATAACCCAAGAATGAGTATACAGATTTCGACACTCTAATATATGACAATAATGTTTAAGCTCTGTTAAATAACATTGTGTAGCTTGAAGTGTTGTCCGCGTCATGGCTGACGCAATACTGGTTCGCGTCATCGTGACGCCGTGCTTGTGCGGTGTCCGCCGTAAAGTATGAATATGCTGTTTTTTACATAATATATAGGCTGTTTGGCTGTTACTGCAACTAATTAT